>PVHY01004181.1:0-97449 GCA_004024945.1 Uropsilus gracilis
TCTTCTTTCGGTCTCACCTTGCTGTCTGGGTTCCTGCTGGGGTTGGGAGAGCAGAGGGGTGGTTTGCAAGCCAACACCCCTCTTTGCCTTCTCTGAGCAAAGATGCTGGGCTTCTGGTCTCCTTTTCTCCTGCTCTGGAATCTCTTGTTTTAAACCAAGGAAATATTGATTTCTTTATTTTACTGAGTTTACAAAACATTGGTTTATTTATTTATTCATTTATTTATTTATTTAGAGACGAGGGAGGTCTCGCTATTTTTGCCTGTGGAACCGCAGGCTCACGTTGCCCAGGGTACCACAGACTCAAGCAATCCCCAGTCTCAGCTTCCCAGGTAGCTGGGATTACAGGTGTGCGCCACCAGGCCCAGCTATTTTTTGGGACTAGGTCTCACTACGTTGCCCCTAGCAGGACTTGAATCATGATCCCTGGCCCTAGCCGTGGCTTCCTAGGCTGCCACCTACAGGCGTGCGCCACCATGCCCGGCCCAAAACATTGGTTTAAATACTGTCTGTGTTTCAGGAACACAGGAACACACCTCTTCAGGTGTATGCTACCCCCATCATGCCCACCACCAAAGTAACTCTCCATTTCTGGGTTCCCATCTCTCCTTAAGCTCCCTACTTCCCCCCCCCCCCCCCCCCCCCAGTCCTGGGAGCCAGGTTCTGCAGTCAGAACACAAGGCGTGTTTTTATCTGTTCCTTTGTTTCATTTCTATATAGTCAACACACGAGTGAGATCATCTGGTGTTTAACTTTTTCCTACTAACTTATTTCACTGAGTGTAATCCCCGCATGTCTATCCATCTTGTGCAAATGGCACGATTCTGCCTCTCTCTCTTTAAATAGCCGAGCAGCATTCCATTATGCATGTAGATGACGGCTTCTTTGTTTAGTCATCTGTTGATGGGCACTTAGTTGTTTCCACATCTAAGCTGTTGTAGTGCTGCTGTGAACACAGGGGAGTCAATCTTTTTAAATTAGGGTTTTTTTTTTTAATTCTTTGAGTGGATATCCAGGAGTAGCACTGCCTGATCATTTGACAGATTTTTTTTTTTTTTCAGAGACTGGATCTCGCTGTGTTGCTGGAGTAGTGCAGAACCCATGGACTTAATTGATCCCTAACCTCAGCCTCCCAAGGCTGGGATTACAGGCTCGCACCACCACGTTTGGCTATTTTTTGAGACTAGGTCTCGCTATGCCTAGCTGTTTTTTTTAAGACTAGGTCTCGCTATTGCCCAGAGTAGTCTCAAACCTACGAACTCAAGTGATTCCTAGTTTCTGCCTCCAAAGTAGTTGGGATTACAGGCATGCGCCACTGTGCCCAGCATTTGACAGATTTTTAGACATATTTTGAGAATGCTGTTCTCCATACTGTCCTCCATACTGTTTTCCACAGGGGCTGGACCAGCCTACATTCCCACCAACAGGGTACAGGGCTTATTTTTCTCTACATTCTTGCCAACACTCGTTTCTGCTCTTTTTGATTTGGGCCATTCTCACAGACCTTGGGTGGTATCTCACAGTGGTCTTGATTTGCATTTTCCTCAAGTTAAGTGATGGTGAACGTTTTTTTCACGTACCTATTGGCCATCTGTACATCTTCTTTGTAGAAGTGTCTATTTAACTCTTCTGTTCATTATTTGATTGGTTTGTATTCTTGTTGTTGAGTTCTTTATAGCTCTTGGACTTTAACCCTTGCAAATATTAACTCCCATTCAGTAAGGTATCGTTTCTGTTTTAATGATTTTGTTTTACTGTGAAGAGTTTTGTTTTGATGTGGTCCTGTTTGTTTATTTTTTGCTTTTGTTTCCTTTGCCATTGGGTTTAAGTCAATGTCATGGAATAGTTTGTCTTTGTTTTCTTCTATGTAGTTAGTGGTTTCATTTATGACATCAAACCTTTAATCCAATTCAAGTTCATTTTTGTGTATAAAGTGGTCTAGTTTTATTCTTTTACATCTAAATGTCTGATTTTCTCAACACCATTTGTTGAAGAGACTTCCCTTTCTCCATTGTATGATTGTGGGTCCTTTGTTGTAAATTAACTGCCCATGTATGAGTTTATTTCTAGATCTTATCTCTAGGCCACTGAACTATGTGTCTGTTTTATTCTGATAGCTGCTTTGATTATAATTGCTTTGAGTATTGTTCTTTACATCCACAAAGGCACTAGTTTCTATTTTTTTTTTTTTAGTTTTAACATCAGAGTAAAACGTCTATGAGTACTAGAGAAAATTTTATTTGAGTATATGAAAATATTGACTGAGGTAGGAAAGTCTCCATTTCCCTACACTAAGGGCAACCAGTGTAAGCCGTTTGTTGAATGTTCAGCCAGGGAGATGTGATGAATCATCATTCATTCATTCATTCACTATATAATTGATTTTATTTTTCTAAATTGATTGCACACATTTATTTTGCATTATTGTCTTCTACCCTGAGGTTCTCCCACCATTTTGGAATTCACAAAACATATGAAATGGAAATGTTTTCTTCTTACATTGCCAGTGAATAAACGACATACTTAGAGAGCTTCGTAGAGGTTTTAATAGAAAAGTAATTACTCAACTAATAAATGTGTAAGTTTTCATTAAGTTCTTAGCTAAGATTTTAGTATGCTATTACAAGTGAATCTCTCAGTAGAGGGCGCCAAAGAGCTACCCATGATTGCTAATTCTCTGGCTACCCCAAAAGGCAACACGTTTGCCTGGTAAACGGTGGAGCATACACAGTGTAAACACTTGGTTACCAAGAAACAATATCAATTCTTTCATTAAAAATAATTTTACCATCCAGGTGCGGTGGCGCGAACCTGTAATCCAAGTGCTGCGAGGCTGAGGCCAGGCATCGCTTGAGTCCACGGATTCGAGACTACGCCGGGCAACATAGACAGACCTAGTCTCTAAAAAAAAAAAAAAAAAAAAAAAAAAAAAAAAAAAAAAAAAAAAAAAAAAAAAAGAAAGAAAAGTACATTTACCATATGCACATTGTAAAAAAAATTTAACACTAAAATTTAATAAAAATACTCATTTCATATAAAAATACAAAATGATATAAAAATCTTTATTCTCTCCATCCCTACTCTGCGGAGGCGACCATTGTCAACTTCTGATTCTTTCACCTGGGGCAAAGAATCTAGGTATCTTTTTAATTATACCATAGCAAAGTGCAGATTTAAAAAGCACATGAAAGGTGCTTTAGTGAGAAATGTCTTATTCTTTTGCTTGTTTCCCCAGCTTCCATTTCCCTATACTAGGGGCAACAAGTGTAAGCAATTTGTTGATTGTCCTGCCAAGGAGATGTGATGAGTCTTTCGTTTGTTTATTTTTTATATAATTAATTTTGTATTTCTAAATTGATTGCACATACACATACATATATTTTACACTGTTGTCTGAGGTTCTCCCACCATCTTGTCACCCGTGAACCATCATCTTAATCTCCTGTGTCTCTCCTGTCTCAGATTTTACCACCCCCCCATGCTTCAGCTTTTTTTTTTTTTTTTTTTTTTGAGACTAGGTCTCACTATGTTGCTAGGGGCAGTCCTGATCCCCTGGACTCAATGATCCCCCAGACTCAAATGATCCTCAGCCTTAGCATCCCAGGTAGCTGGGATTACAGGCGCCCATCACCGTGCCCGGCTGCTTTTTTGAGACCAGGTCTCGCTACGTTGCCCGGGGTAGCCTCAAACTCGCGAACTCAAGCCATCCCTGTCTCTTGCTTCCCAGTGCTTGGATTACAGGCACGTGCCACCGCACCCAGCTCTATTTTTCAGTTATGCTGACAGTTTGTTAGTGTTAAGTTTTACTTGTTCTTTTGTTTGTTTGTTTTCCCACATATAGGTGAGAGCATCCAATATGTCTCTATTTCTTTCTGGCTTATTTCCGCTAACACGATTCCTTCTAGGTCCTTCCATGTTGTGATGAGTCTTTTGACAAGCAAGATAACTCCAGGAAAGCAACAGGTCCATGTGGTTCATAATTCAAAAGACTTCCAGAATGATCTCTGCGGGAAGGTCTCCCTTCCACCTCCATCTTGAAGAAGCAACATCTTGATGTCATATTCCTGGTGTTATCAACCTGAGCCATTAGCTCCTTACTGGCCTTGTGTTATGGTCAATGAAGATTTACCTCTTGAATTCTCTTTCTCCACTCCCTTCTCCAACCCCTTGATATTAACACAATAATCACATTATTTGGTAAACAATATTCTTGACAGCTGAGCTAAAAATATAGTAATTACCCCCTTCAGCGAATACGTTTCCTGAAGTTAATTGCTTCACTTTTTCATTTGCTTAGCTTTAAAAAAAAATGTACCTGCCATTAATTTGCCATGCATATCATCAGATTGTCAAATCCCAAGGATATTTTCCAAATTACAAATGGTATCACGACTCTTCCATTGCTGAGCTTCTTGTTCTAAACTGATGTGCCTGTGCTGAGTGTGCAAAGACCTCTCATCCTTTGACTTGCTTCACCTTGTTGGGTTTCCCTTCGCCTGGGTCCCATGTGCTAATTACACAGTAGACCAATGGGCTGAGGCATTGATCTCTGTAAGTTGATCAAAATCTAGGTCTGAGGCCGGGCATGGTAGCGCAAGCAGCCTAGGAAGCTGCGGCTGGGGCCAGGGACCTCGGTTCTAGTCCCACCGGGGCCACGTAGCGAGACCTGGTCCCAAAAAAATATTGCTGGGTGGGGTGGCGCGCGCCTGTAATCCCAGCTACCTGGAAAGCTGAGGCTGGGGATTGCTTGAGTCTGTGGTATCCTGGGCAACGTGAGCCTGCGGTTCCACAGGCAAAATTAGAGAGACCTAGTCTAAAAAAAAAAAAATCTTGGTCTGTGAGTGCCTCATGTTAGATGACATTAAGGACTGACAGTCAGTTGGGCTAATGCCAATCTATCACTTCCTTTCCTGCTCCTGCACTTTCCTGCACTTTCTCTGAATCTCTCCCCTGCTTCTGTGAGAGCGTTCTTACCTTCTGGCTTGGCACTGATTCACTGGAGTGAATTTTTGTTCAAATAAACTCTTAAAATTTTCAATAGCCCTCAGCTTGTCTTTTAACACGTTTTCCTTCTCTTGGTTTATTCCGTCATTTGCTTGGGCACATGTTCCAGAAGCTTCCCCAGAGAGGGTCTGTAGTTAATGTTTTGACTTCCTTGAAAGTCTGCATATGTCTTAATTCTTGATGGATATATTTTGGCAGGATAGTATTTCCAGGTTGCAGACTTTCTCCATTCCCTTTCTGCCTCTCGCTGCAACCGAGAAGGTTGGTGGTCTTCTCATTCCTGATTCTCATATGTGACTTACTGTTTTCTTTCTGGGAGCTTTGTTTATCCCTAGTTTGTGGAATTTCATGATACTAATATGTGGGTCTTCTCCATTTTTTTTGAGGTAATCTTTCCTGTATTTGGAAATTTTTCTGTATAGGTATCCCCCAGTTTTTCTTTTCTTTTTTTTCCCCCTATGAATCTTGAATTTCTTCTTCTTTTCTTTCTTTCTTTCTTTTTTTTTTGAGACTAGGTCTCTCTATTTTTGCCTGTGGAACCGCAGGCTCATGTTGCCCTGGTACCACCAACTCAAGCAACCCCCAGCCTTAGCTTCCCAGGTAGCTGGGATTACAGGTGCGCACCACCATGCCCAGCTATTTTTTTTGGGACTAGGTCTTGCTGTGTTGCCCCGAGCAGGACTCGAACCGAGCTCCCCAGTCTCAGCTGCTCTGCATAGACTGGCGCTTACAGGAAAATGCCACCATGCCTGGCGATTCTTCTTTCTTTTTAAAATAAATTATATATATATATTTTACATCTTTGTAAAAGCTTGAATTACTCCACTTTGATTCTACCAAAGACCTATGTTAGTACCTGTTTTTGCTAAGCAGAAGAGTCCAAAGAGGATTTCCATTTTTACAATAGACAGCTGAAAAGCAAACGTAGCATCCGTGTTTGTTTTGCAGGAGTCATTATGGAGGCGTCCCTTCACACTCCTTCCCTGGTGGTGACTGCCTAATATACACTGTTTCCTATCATTCCTGCTTTTACTATGTTAGTGTTGTTTTAAGTTTTATGTGTTACTTGGTATAATTTAGCAGGTATTTTTCTGTCTGGAGGATCTCAAATATTTTCTCCATAAAAATGAATGGTGCTGGGCACAGTGGTGCATGCCGGTAAGCGGCAGCCTAGGAAGCCTCGGCGGGAACTGGGGATTGGGGTTCGAGTCCTGCCCAGGGCAACATAGAGAGACCTAGTTCCAAAAAACTAGCTGGGTGTGATGGCACGCGCCTGTCATCCCAGCTACCTGGGAAACTGAGACTGGGGATTACTTGAGTCTGTGGTACCCCGGGCAATGTGAGCCTGCAGTTTCATGGGCAAAAATAGAGAGACCTCGTCTCAAAAAAAAAGGTCATTGCTTCTTTGTGTCATTTTAGTCACGAAAGATCGCAGAAGTGCTCTAGTGTAGAGGAAACTTGCAATTTTCCTGTGATTTTTTCCCTTCTCACTCTCTCCTTCTTCCTCCAGCAAGACTCTGCTGCTGTGTCCTGCATTGTAGCTGTCTCTGTGTGTTTATTTTTTTATGTTTATTTTTTTTTGAGACTAGGTCTCACTATTTTTGCCCATGGAAACGCAGGCTCTTATTGCGCAGGGTACCACAGACTCAAGGATTCCCCAGCCTCAGCTTCCTAGGTAGCTGGGATTACAGGTGCGTGCCACCACACTTAGCTAGTTTTTTGGAACTAGATGGGACTCAAACCATGATCCCTAGCCCCGGCTGCTTCATGGGCTGAAGCTTTCAGGCATGAGCCACCATGCCCGGCTTTGTCTCTTCATGTTTATAGCTCTCCTATACCTTTCCTGTTGCTTTCGTGGAGTTGCAAAGAGATCAAGGCGACACCATGGGCGACTTTGTCTTGTCATTTTGTAAGTTTACTGGGAGAGGAGTCCAGTGTGAGTCACTGGAAAGTAACCTGTGAAACAGTAAGATAGCCTCAAATGGTTTTGTAAGGGAAGACCCTGTTCTCTTCGACCTGCTTTGATACTAGAATTACAGGAAGGAACTGTAGACATAGGGAGGTCACATTTCAGAGACTCACTGAGAAAAGCTATGAACACTGGTTGTGGAGGAGAGCAGGGTGAGCAGAACTGATGGGGTGCAGGATCTGCCTGGGTCATTTCTGTCTCCTTGGGAGCTGTCTCCCAAGACCAAGTGTCACCCTGAGTGACACCTTGTTGGCCCTAGAAAAAAAAATCCCAAAATTCTAGTAGCTTCCTGATCCTTCTCTGTCAAAACAAAAACCATATTTTGTAAGAATCTCTTTCCTAGGCCTGTTCTATACCTATCAGTCCTTGCAAAAATAGTAGCTTAGTTGTTCTCCACCTGAAAGTGTAGTGCAATTACTTGGAGAACCTTTGAAATGTGAGTCTTCACTGGACCATTTATTCAGAAATCCTGGGTGAAGGGCCACGACTCTATTTTATTTTAGTTCATATTTATTCATTCATCTTTTGACAGTCTCCTTGCTTTTTACATCTCATACTCTTTCTCAATTTCCTTTTTCTTTTACTAAAAAAAATTGATTATACAGACACATTTTACATCATTGTCTACCCTGAGGTTCTCCTACCACCTTATCTAAACCCATGAACCATCTTAATCTCTTGTGCCCTCCCCGGATTTTTCCCTCCTCCCCCTCTCTTGCTCTATGCTTCAGTTTGTTGACAGTTTTAAATTTTTCTTGTTCACTTGTTTGTTTGTTTTCCCTATATCCCTCCTATAAGTGAGACCATCCAGTATTTTTCTTTTTCTTTCTGGCTTATTTCCTCTAACAACATTCCTTCTAGCTCCATTCATGTTGCTGCGAATGATATGTTCGTCTTTTTTGATTGATGAATAATATTCCACCATGTACATAGACCACAACTTTTTGAGTCATTTGTCTGTTTTGGGGCATTTGGGTTGTTTCCATAGTCTGGCTCTTGTAAACAGAGCTGCAATAAACATCCGAGTACAGGTGTCCTTTTGAATTATTGTTTTTGTATCCTTTGGGTAGATTCCCAGAAGTGGAATTGCTGAATCAAATGGTAGTTTCCTTTTCAGTGATTTGAGGGTCCTCCACACAGCTTTCCATAAGTGGCTGAACCAGTTTGCATTCCCACCAGTAGTATAAGTAAGAGTTCCTTTCTTTCCATATCCTCTCCAGCATTTGTTGTTGCCCCATTTTTATTTTATTTTTTAAAAAATTAATTTTATTCTTTAGATCACAACCTTGGTAAGTGGTTTTTGGTTACCTTCCTCCCTCCTCCCTCTGGTGCCACCCCCCCTTTTTTTTGGAAACTAGGTCTCATTATTTTTGCCTGTGGAACCGCAAGCTCACAATGCCCAGGGTACCACGGACGCAAGCAATCCCCAGCCTCAGCTTTCCAGGTAGCTGGGATGACAGGCGCGTGCCACCACGCCCAGCTATTTTTTTTTGGAACTAGGTCTTGCTACGTTGCCCTGAGCAGGACTCAAACTGTGATCCCCAATTCCAGCTGCAGCTTCCTAGACTGCCGCTTACAGGCATGTGCCAGCCACCATGCCCGGCCAGGTTTTCAGTCTGATGTTTGCGTTGGGAGGCCAGTCTGTATGCATTTGTGACCTGTCCATGTTTTCTTGCTGCAGGCCGTCTTCTCCAATCCCATCTCCGCTGTTTTGCTGCTTTACCTTATGGATCTGGTGTCAGATTTAGGGGTCTGGCCCCCCGCCAGTGTCAGTGAGGAAGTTTCTCTGTGGATACAGGCATCAGTGAATGGCCTTTGTAGATCATCTCCTCTGCCTCAGTTTGCAGCTTTGCTGTGGGACCTTTTACCCCACCTTTGGTCTTCCTCTCCTCTCCCATAGTGTGGGGAGGGGGCGTTGCTCTCCTAGAAGGCATCTCCAAAATGAGGTCCCAGGTCTTCCCGGCCCAGTGAGTGCATAGGTGCGCGTCATGACATCGTGTCTCTACAGCTGTTCCTCTTGTCTCGCATGCATTGGTTCTCTCGGTTGTCCATTTGCCGTGTCCAGCTCAGGCTTGTGGGCTGGATTTCTGCATGGCCCCTCACCCGTTCTATGATGGGGTTTGTGTTGCGCATGTTCTTGCTCCTCTTGAAGTTTAGCTGGAGTGAGAGCAAAATGGAAGGTGCTCCCCCCCACGCGGGTACCTCCCTGCATGGGGGTGGGGCCCAGATGGCTGAGCCTGGGCCCTTCCATGCTCCCCTTGGGTTAGGAGCAGGGTGTTATCCCATTAAAAAATTTTTTTTTACTTTGTAATTATCATACAACACTGGTCATGTTTGCATGGTGGTATTGTACCCCTTATTCCCCAACCCCCTTCCCTCTTCCCCCCTCTGGTCACTCCAACTCCTCTCACTGCAAGCTATTGGTCTATTTGGTCACTGGTCTTTTCTTTTTCTGGAACAATGTCCTTTTTTCCTGGGTGCAGACTTGCACTCCTGGGCAGGAACAGGTGAGGCCGCTCGGATCTCCAGGAGTAGCTGAGGCAGATAGTCAGGCCGAGCAAGTTGGGAACTTGTTGTAGGGCTGATATGTGGTGCAGCTCTCCAGGATCCCTTCTGGTGTCTGTCACCTGTTGCTGGTTCTGTGACAAACAGTTCTGGGAGTCCAACTCCCGGTCACCTGTGGTGGAGGCATTCCTTGCTGGGGCAGACTTCTCCGGGTGGTTGGTCCAACGCCTCTCCACTCTCCTATTAGGGCCATAGGGCCACAGCCAGTCATGGTGGCTTTCTTCCCCCATTGATTGGTAAAGGAGGGAACCTCTTTCACATTGCACATTACTGTGGGCCTGGCGTTTGATTCCCCAGTGCCAGAGATGATGCAGGTAGAAATCTGTGACAGGCCACCTCAGTCGCCGGTTTCATCTTCCTGTCTCAGTGGTTCCTGACACACTGCTTGTGTGTATCCAGGGTCGTTATTACTTTCTTTCCTCTGCATTGTAACTGCAGCTGGAGAGACTGGTGTTTTCATTCCTAGCGCAGGTCTAACTGAGGTTGGAGTAAACCAGAGGGGGGATCCCCCCCGGCCCACAAGACAGAGGTGTCCGGCCCCACCCCCTGCCCATGTGGAGTCAGAGGTCAGCTTCTCCAGCCTGAAATCCCTGAACCTGGATTTCCTGAGACCCTGAGGTCCCCGGTGGCATAGGACTCACCCTTTTCCTGCACCCCCAACAGTGGCCTAGGCCATGGCAGGAGTGAGCTGGAGCTCTTCTCTAAGAGTCTGCACCATTCAAAAGGACCTCAACTCCCACCTCCAGCCTGACAAGTTCACTGGGCAGGACTTAGAAGGCTGAGCCTGCTAATCCCCTTTCCCAGCTCAAGATCCTTGTTGTTGCCTCTTTTCTTTGATATGGGCCACACTTACTGCTGTAAGATGGTATCTCTTTGTGATTTTGATTTGCATTTTCCTGATTATGAGTGATGTTGAGCATTTTTTCATATGCCTATGGGCCATTTCTATTTCTTCTTTTGAGAAGTCACGATTGTACTTTAGATGCAGGATCCACAGATGTCCTGCTTGGTTTGGGAACCACCGGAGCAGCTGACAACTTTCCCTGGGTAGAGAGTTTCCCTCCTAGTAAAGGACACCTTGTTGAACTGACACCAAGGGGGTGACATTTGCCATCCTGGCTTTGTCTTTTGGGTTCCTTCCCACCTTACCGATGGCCCAGGTTTGTGAGTGATGATGGGGGGGGGTAGGCAGAAAGAGATTGTTCCTGCTATAAGAAACTGTCATATGTGTGATAAGAAGAATCTTGTCTTTAACATAAGTTGTGATTTAATCTGTCTATCATGGGGACAGTTAAGGGATGATTTTCTTTGGAAAGCCTGGAACGGGAAAATGACATTTCAAATAAAGGAATGAACACCAGGGGGCAGCAGATCACTGCTCAGAGGAGAGTGTGCAAACCTGAGCAGGGCAAAAATGGCTTTTTTGAAAATGTGATATATTTGTTAAATATCTTCTTTAAAAAGGACAGCCAGGATTTCAGAACCCCTTTAAACCCAAATGATAGTTTCTGAATTTTTTCAATGTTCCCTTCCACATTATCCCGAAAACCCCGTAGCTTCTCATGAAGCGCATTTACCTACTACTCAGTGTTTCCTTACAGGGAGCCCTCTGGTTCTTCTCTCCAGTGCTCCCAAGATAGGTCCTCTGAAGAGGCAGCACATCCTCTCAGGAGCAGCTGCTCCAATAGTGTATTTCTTGCCCCTGGAGGAGTGAGGCGCTGGCAGCCTTCACAGGCTAAATTGTGTTTGGTAGGCCGGGCACGGTGGCTCGTGCTTGTAAGCTTCAGCCTATGAAGCGGCCGGGGCTAGGGATCGCGGTTCGAGTCCCGCCTGGGGCCCGTAGCGAGACCTAGTTCCAAAAAAATAGCTGGGCGTGGTGGCACGCGCCTGTCATCCCAGCTACCTGGGAAGCTGAGACTGGGGATTGCTTGAGTCTGTGGTACCCCGGGCAACGAGAGCCTGCGGTTCCACGGGCAAAAATAGCGAGACCTAGTCTCAAAAAAAAAAAAAAAAAATTGTGTTTGGTGAGACACTTTATTTTAAATCACCTGACTCTGTTTCCTTTGACACCTCTTGAAATTATTACCCAAGGAGAACTTCCTACCTAGAACTGTCCATAGTCCATCTAACCTGGGGGAAAAAGAGGGTGCGCTGCATTTTTGTTGTGGCCACATATGGTGGCTTTTGGCAAGAGGGTGGAACTTATCAGCTGCATGTGGTGTGTGGAAGCCCCTCCAGAATAGGGGGTTTGGGGTTGTGATGTTGCTCTCATGAGTTGCATGGTGTTGAACAGGGCCGGTAACTTATATTTTCCAGTTGGTGAAGTGAGGGAGTTGGCCAGGATGGTGACGAGGTCCTATCGTCTTCAACAAGATCAGGTGTATTTGGGTGGTGGAGGTAGGAAAATGGGGAACTCAACTCTTAGTGATCCTGATCAGCTTCTCAGAATATGAATATTCATGCTAGAACATTGCAAGTCTCCCTTTTATGTGACATGTATTCATTCACCAAAGTTTTAACAAAACTAGCCAATGGAAAGGTCTTTATGAGTCCATTTTGAAATGAGTCTAGAAAAAACTGCCAAGATGATATGGACTAAAACACAAACACACACTTTTATAAAAAAATTATTTTCAGCAATTACAGTGCTGTTTTTATTTTTAGTTATTTATTTTGTATATATTTTACATCTTTGTCTACCCTGAGGTTCTCCCACCATCTTATCACCCACGAACCATCTTAATTTCTTGTTTCCTCCCCTCCCCTGACTTTACCCTCCTCCCCCTCTCTTGCTCTGTGCTTCAGCTCTGTTGATGGTTTTAAAATTTTCTTGTCTGTTTACTTGTTTGTTTTCTCTATATCCCTCCTATAAGTGAGATCATCCGGTATTTCCCTTTTTCTTTCAGGCTTATTTCTGTTAGCGTGATTCTTTCTAGCTCCATCCATGTTGCTGCGAATGACATGTTTGTTTTCTTTGATTGATGAATATATTATTCATTGTGTGTCCATTGACACACACACACTCTTTGGTATGTTTTAATTAGTATGGTAAGAAACACTTGATTGGGTTATATTAATATCATAATTTATTTTTTTCATCTCGGTGATCTGATGCTCCCGACAAAATGAAACCCCTCAGGTCACATGAACCAGGAAATGCATGATGTTGAATCAAGCAGCTGATGCAGAAATGATGGAGAGAGACGCTCAAGTCTGTGCCAGCATCACTCTGCCACCAACTGGCCTTGTGGCCTTGTGCAAAATGACTTGAGTTTCTTTATGTCTATTAATTATTATTTTCCAGAGGGATTATAAAAACTCCACTGTTTATTTCCTGGGATGAGGATTAGGATTAAATGAGCTAACATGTGCAGAAACACTTTGTAGGTCATACAGTGCTGGAAGCCTTCACACCAACACATCTTTCCCGTCATTGGTGCTCCAGCAAGTGGAAGTGGTGCTGCTTTCCCTCCAGGTAGCAATGGACTAGGCTGGTTTTGGTTTAGATGAGGTGAATGACCTCGCTGGTTTTCTCTTTCACTTTCCGTAAACCATAATAACCCACATCTCTATGTCCTCGTCTTCAGCCAACTCCTCTGCAGGGTTCCCTTTCCACAGCATCTGTCTCGTCTTCCAAGAAATGTATCCCCTGGCCCAGAGGACCTCAGCTGAGGCTTTCTTCCTTACAGTTGTTTACCTTCTCTGTAAATGTTAGGTTTTGCGGTGAACTGTGGCTTCAAAGATTCGAATGCTCCATCTCGGTTTGTTTGGGATAGGCTTTCCAGAAAAACAAACCCAGTGGATCAGAGAGAGGCTGGCTACATTGTCCTCCCACCCCACCCTCAGGCATGGAGGCTTTCAAAACTCTGTTTTGGGTTTCAAGTCATACCTTTCCTGCTTCAGATAGTGAGGTCCTTTTCCATGCTACTTTCTTCCTTTCCAGAGTGAGAGAGGAGAGAGGATGGCACATTTGCATCTTGTTTTACGAGGGAGAAGGAATTCTAATGTGCGGTTGTTGGGAGGGGTAATTTGTGATTGGATGGACAGATGAATGGAGGAGCCACAGCAACGGCTATTGCTCTGGGGAACATGGTGCTCTGTGCCCTCATGGTTCTGTTCCTCAAGGGGCGTGGGTTGGCATTTGATGGCCTTTGTCAGGATCTCTCTCTGAGGAACGTATTTAGGAAGCTTTTAAAGTCACAGAAGCACAGTTTCCTCTGATTTCATACACCTTCTCTGGGGTGGGGGCTGGTTCTGGGATCACCAAAGAGAACTTCACGGTGAGCAGGCCTGTAGCCCTGACCTCAAGCCCCAATTGCTAGGAGGTTCCCTTGCAGGACGCGTGCTCTGCCACCATCAAGGTGCTTGTCATCAGCACTGACTTGGGTGGGTTCTGAACATGCGGATGGGTGGTGGAGTGGGCTCTGAACAGGCCTCCCTATGATGGAGGCCTGGCTTTCATGCAGTTCCCAGCCCCTCACTGATGGAGACTTGTGGAAAAGGGATTCTTTAACCTTTGTAAAAAAAATGAGAAAAAACAAAACAAAACAAAACAAAACCCTGAACAAGTCTCCATTTAAAAAAATGATTTGCTTTTTTCACAGCCATAATGCTGCTTGATCAAGGCCGCATGGTGGCTTGTGTCTGTAAGCTTCAGCCTATGAAGCGGCTGGGGCTAGGGATCGCGGTTTGAGTCCTGCCTGGGGCCCGTTAGCGAGACCTAGTTCCAAAAAAATAGCTGGACATAGTGGCATGCGCCTGTCATCCCAGCTACCTGGGAAGCTGAGGCTGGGGATTGCTTGAGTCTGTGGTACCCCGGGCAACGAGAGCCTGCGGTTCCACAGGCAAAAATAGTGAGACCTAGTCTCAAAAAAAAAAAAAAAGATACTGCTTGATCAAACTCCACAACATCCTAGAACTTTGAGTTGCTACCTGAAATGACTTCAAAACTAAAATTTGCTCCAGAAGACAGGTGTTGGGAGACAGTTCTGGAGCCCTCAAGAGAAGAGCCTCCAGGCCTTGGCCAACCACCAAGAGCACCTCAGATTCCTGTGCTCTGACCAGAAGCGGGCAGTGAGGGGTCTCCTCTGGAGTTGTTATGAAGGTGACTCAGGCAGGCCTCTCTGAGGGAGCTTCATGAGTTTGTTAAAATGTGAACCAGATGCCATCAGTCCAGCGCTGGGGGTGGAGTCTGAGAGGGGGATAGTGTCCAGGATCGAGGGTGGGACCCTCCCACCTCTCCTCCTAGTCTCCAATTAGCCAGACTTTGCTTTTCTTACAGGTGTGCCTTTACGTGAACTGTTGAAAGTGCAACTCTGTCAAGACTTTTGCATTTTCTGTGCTGTTTTAAAGGTTTGCCTGTAGCTTTGTTTGGAAAATGAGGCTCTACTGGCCAAAGTGTTTATCTTCTTTATTTCTGGTTAGCTTCTCTTTCTAGTTCAAGTACACACTTTTTTTTTTCAGGCTCACAGTATGGCAGGAGGTTGTTTAGGGCTAAAATAAATTGTTTTGTCGATACCAAAAAACAGAGATTCACTTCATTGATGCACTTTTTCCTTTATAGAACCTACTTTTATCTTTTTTCAATAGAGACTATTTTATTTTTATTCTTTTAATTTTTATCTTGTAATTTTCATACAATATTGGTCACGCTTGTATGGTTGTCGTTCCCCTTAAGCTGGGCCCTCCCTTCTGTATTGTATTGCTTATCCCCCACCCCACCTTCCTTCCCCCCCCTCTCTGGTCACTCCAACCCCTCTCACTGCAGGTCATTGTTCCATGTTCAGTACATTAGTCTTTTACAGAACCTAATTTTTCTCTTAGACAAAGAGCTCTATTCCTCTAATTGGTATCAACCATCTTATTTCTGGTGAAACTTTTGGTTTTGACGTCTTCTAGAGGTGGAAGCTACCGGGGATGCATTTCTGACAGTGAAGCCCTTCTTACCCAAGTCAGCAGCCTGAAGCTGAAATCTATAGCATAACACCTCTAAAACACACACCATTCACTGTATTCCAGCTGAACTTGTATTTATACTGGATTTTCCCTTAAATACACACACACAAAACTGGGTAAGCATTTCTGGTTACTGCGTGAATCCCTTTTCTCCAGGGCCTCTGTCTCGCCCAGGCTCTGCCTTCTCCTCCAGGGCTTCACTGGTCTGGTGCTTCTGCATGCAGGTGAACCGGCCAGTCCTCTGGCCCTGGGGAGCTTTCAGATGAACGACGACTGTGGACTCCCACTGAGCCAACCCCCAACCCCAGGGTTCTCATTTTACCAAGGGGATTCCTAGACCCTCACCGGTGTGCTCGGGCCTCACCTGCCACAGTAAGGCAGGAGCTGGGTCAGTGCTCCTGACCCACACAGCCAGGTGCAGGCAGGGTATCTGGAGGCGCTGACAGGGGTGGTCCTGAGTTGCCCGCTGATGCTGCCGGTGCTGGTTCTTGAATTCCTGAAGGAGCAAGTGTCAAACTGAGCTTCTGATGACCCGGGGCTGTTGTCGCGCAGCCAGTTGCGGGTTCTGTTGTCATTGTGAACTCTGCTGTCCTCTGTGAACAATCCTGCTCCCTGTGATCTCTGCCATCCTCTGTGAGTCTCAGCTGTTCCACGTGTGCATAGAAAGGTGGCTGGCCTGCTATTTTTGCCTGTGGAACTGCAGGCTCATGTCACCTAGGGTACCATGGGCTCAAGCAATTCCCAGCCTCAGCTTCCCAGGTAGCTGGGATTACAGGCGGGCGCCACCACACCCAGCTATTTTTTGGGACTAGGTCTCACTATGTTGCGCCAGGCGGGTCATGAACCCCAGACCCAGTCATGACTAGGCTGTTGTTTACAGGTATGCGCCACCATACAACTAAGGTGCCCTTTCTGAAAGTGAAATCGGATTGAAAGGGCAGAAGCTGCCAACCAACAAGCCACAGGAAAAAACCTCCTAAAAAGCAGTTTTTCCCTCCCAGGTTGCCTCAGCCACGCATAGCAGTTGCCAAATGCAGTTCAGCAACAGGATTTTATTTACAAGGAAATTAGCCAGCAAAAAGAAAAGTTTTCAAAGCCACAAGAGGCGAGTTATCCCATTTTCAGGGCCAAAAGTCCCAAAGACACATGTCCATGATGGTGCCCTTTACCCCTCCAAGCCTGAGGCAGGCACTCTGCAAAGTCCAGTCTTTCTCCAGTGTTCCGAGCTGCTCCGCTTCTCCAAGTCTCTCCACATTTCTTCCACAATTGCTGATGCACAAATCAGCTTTCCACATCTCTAGCCACCTCCAGGCACCAGCTCACTATTCCACCTTGCTGCGGTGCCACACTCTCCCATGGGTACTCTTCTGCTGGCCACCATGGTTCCTTGCCACCTCCAGCTCATTCTTCCAGGGGGCTTCCCCTGGCCAGGCCACGTATGCCTGTTCCCTTAGTCTGCCATTCTTGCCTCTCTCTCCCTTTCCTTTTTTTCCCTTCCTCTCTTCGCTCCTCCCTTTTTATCTGCCTTTTTGGTGCGTCTCCCTTCTCGCAGGTCTTTCTCTCAGACCCCACCCACCAGGGTACTCTGGCACTAACAATTTTTTTTAACTTTTCTGAAATTTGTTTATTTCAAATAATGTCTTTAATCTTTTTATTTTTAATAAAATTTTATTTATTTTTATTCTTCATCTTTCTTTTGTACCCTGGGGCTTTCCCACTTCCTTACACCTGTTAACCATCCTGATCTTTTGTTCTCGTCACCTCCCCCACCTTCTTCCCCCTCCTCCTCTCTTGCTCCATGGTTCAGTCCCATTGTTTTTTTTATTATTTTTTCTTATTTGTTTGTTTGTTTTCCCCTATATCCATCATATAAGTGAGACCATCCTGTATTTCTTTTTCTTTTTGGCTTATTTCTGCTAATATGAGTCCTTCTAGTTCCATCCAGGTTGCTGCGAATGACATATGTTTGTCCTCCTTGATTGATGCATAATATTCCATCGTGTACATATACCACATTTTTTTCCAGTCAATAGTTGGTTTTGGGGCATATGGTTTGTTTCCAAATCTTGGCCATTGTAAACAGAGCTGCAATAAACATGCACGTACAAGTGTCCTTTTGAATTAGTGTTTTCATGTCCTCTGAGTAGATTCTCAGTAGTGGGATTGCTGGGTTGAATGGTAAGTCCACTTTCAATTGTTTGAGGGTCCTCCACACTGTCCTCCATAGTGGCTGCCAACAACTTTCAACTGTGTCACTCACAACCCTGTATCAAAAGCATTTCCTCCTGCTTCACCCAAAGGCCTTCTCTGTCGGGGGTCCAGCCCTGAGTCCCAGGGACAGTGGTAAACCATGCTGTTGGCTCCTCTCTACCACCCTTCTTTGGCACAGCCACCGGCAAAGTCCTAGATGAACCATTCAGTGCCAACCTTCATTCAAATTAACCTTTCTCCCAAATCAGGATTTTCCTCTTTTGAATAATGTGCTGCGAACCCTCTGATGTTGAATTTGTGAATTTAATAAGTACTGGGAATGATTTCAACAGATGAACTATTTCAATTGTGTCACTTGAGATCATCCATCCCCTCCACCCTGATGCCCATCACTCAATGGTGGAGCATCGGCCTCCCCCACTGGTAGAGTAAGATTTGCAACTTGCTCATCGTCTCTGTTTCTTCAATTAAATGGGTGTTCGATCTTCTCACTCTGTCCTTTCCATCTCCTCCTCCTCTTGCATCCCATGCTTTTCCATTTCATTCTGCTTATCTTCCAGTTTACAATTTCTTCAGTTTTCTTCAACCTGTTGGTACAACCAATATATTGTTTTACATTTTGATGATGTTCATGTTCCTGAACTTCAACTTGTTTCCGATTCACATCAAGTATCCCTTGTCCTTTTCCCCCATTCCTTGGGGGAAATTGTTCTTGGTTTTGTCTCTTTGAGCACATTTGTTACACTAGTGTGATAGTCTGTGCCTGGTCATTTAGTTGTCTGAACTGTTTCTACTGTCATTTGTGCTGGGGTTTTTCATCATGTCTTCTCTCCTTGGACCCTGGCTATTTTAATTGTGTGTTGGACATTATATTCGAAAACATTGCTTTTAGAAAGAATTTGAGGCCAAGAATGATCTCTTTTCCCAGAGAGGATTTTCTTTTGCTGCTACTGAACTGCCATTAAGCAGGGTCCAGACTCTGCCTTTTGCCTTACTGCCCTCCTAGATGCCCAAGTATTTATTTTGCCTTTTGTCAGCCTCTTCAGGGCAAAAGCAGCCCCAGATGTGAGACTCATCTCCTGAACTGCTATTTTTTTGTTTTATTATTTTTATTTATTTATTTTTTTGAGACGAGGTCTCTGTATGTTGCCCAGGGAACTGCAGACTCCTATTGTCCAGGGTACCACAGACTCAAGGGATCCCAGCCTCAGCCTCCCAGGTACGTGCCACCATGCCCAGCTATTTTTTGAGACTAAGTCTTGCTATGTTGCCCTGGCTGGGTCTTGAACTTGTGGACTGAAGCAATTCCCAGTTTCATTCTCCCTCCTTAGGGTGGGATTAAAGATGCATGCCACAGTACCTGGCTTATTTTATTTTTTTATATTTATTTTTTAATTGATTGCACATGTATATGTTTTTACATTGTTGTGTACCCTGAGGCTCTCCCACCACCTCATAACCCATGAACCATACTCTTAATCTCTTGTGCTCATTCTTTTATTTTCCTAATTTATTTATATATAAGTTTCACATCATTGTAATCCTGGGGATTTGCCCCCCCCCCACCCTCCCCACCATCCCTCTCCCCACTTCCCTCCTGCCCAAAGTTGTGTCCTTCAGTTTGGTGCTTAGCTTGTTTTGACGTTTCCTCAAGGCTTTTGTTTATTTTTTTCCCTATATCTCATATGTTAGTGAAACCATTTGGTTTCTGTCTTTTTCTCTTTGACTTGTTTCTGCTAATATGATTTCTTCTAAGTACATCCATGTTGTCATAAAATCATCAAATTTGTCATTTTTAATTGATGAGTAATATTCCATTGTGTGTATATACCACATTTTTTTCATACAGTCATCTGTTTTGGGGCATTTAGGTTGCTTCCATGTCCTTGCAATTATAAATAGTGCTGCAGTAAACATCAGAGCATCTTGTGCTCATTCTTCCCCTACTTCTACCCTCCTTCCGCCTCCCCCTCCCTTGCTATGCTTTAGTTCTGTTGTCAGTTTTAACTTTGTCTTGTCCTTTTTTTTTGTTTTGTTTTCCCTATATTCCACATGTGAGACCATCCAGTATTTTCTTTTTCTTTATGGCTTATTTCCACTAGCATGATTCCTTTTAGGTCCATTCATGTTATCACAAATGCATCAAATTTGTCTTTTTTGATTGCTGCATAATATTCCATTGTGTATATATTCCACAACTTTCTGAGCCATTCATCTGTTTTGGGACATTTGGATTGTTTCCAGACCCTGGCTGTTATAAATAGTGCTGCAATATACATCTGAGTACAGGTGTCCTTTCTTTTTTTGTTTTTAGAGACTAGGTCTCACTATGTTGCCCAGGGTTGTCTTGAACCTGCTGACTCAAGTGACTCATTGCCTTAGCCTCCCAGTAGCTGGGATTACAGGCATGCACCACCATGTCTGACTATTTTTTTGATACTAGATCTTGCTATGTTGCCTGGGATTGTCTCAAACCCAAAGACTCAAGTGATCCCTAGCCTCTGCCTTCCAGGTAGCTGGTATTACAGGTGCAAGCCACCATGCCCGGCTCAGGTGTCCTTGGTGTCCTTTGGTTGATTCCCAGAATGGGATTGCTGGATCAAATGGTGGTTCCATTTTTAAGAGTTTGAGGGCCACCCTCTCTCCCTACAGCTGAATTTCCATTTTTAACTAGATCATGACAAGGTAATTCTTCACTCTCTTGTTAGCTGTTTGATCCTTCCAGGAAAATACTTTTGTAGTTCTTATACAGCTTTTAAGAGTTGCCGTCATTGGAACAGGTGGTTTGAGTTATCGAGTTTGTCCTCAGTGGAGATTGAAATTGGGAACAGAATTGCAGAGGAGGCTGGGCTGGTGTCCTGCTCCACAGACAGGAGGGGCTGGTTGTTCATGCTGCTCCCGAGCCCATCAGAAGATATCTCTGAGCTCCTGGGAGCACTAGATATGTGCAGACGCTCCCAGCAGCCCAGGAAGCAACCCCCCCCCAACCCCTGGTCCTGGCATCCTGCATCACACACCCAGGGCTGGCTTGGGGATGGAGCAGGTGGCAAAAAAGAAGCTGGCATGAGGAGAGCACATTTTTAGCAGTGTGCTATTATGCTCTCCATCTGGTGTCAAAATCCCAAGCCTGCCCATGAAATGTAAAGGATCTGGAAGCTATGCGAAGGCAGAACAAGCCCCCACTGCCACACTGATGGCAACATGGATTGTGCATTTGAACCTTTATTTTCAAACTTCTTGCATGCGTCTACTCACTGACTTTCAACTGGAGCACGTATGGGGATTTGAGGAGAGCTTGTTACCACACAGATTGCTGCCTCCACCCACTCTCCCGGAACTTCTGACTCAGTCGGTCTGAGCTGGCACCCGGGAATTTACATTTCTTTCAACTTCCATCTGATGCTGCTGGTTTGGGGAACACACTTGAAACATCTCTAATGGATGCCCATCTTTAACCGATTTGGGCATCTTTGGAAGGTGGAGACTATAAATCATCCTCCTCCATTGAGGAATACAAAGATGTGAAATACATAAATAAATTAAAAAAGTTAAAAAATGAAACATTGATGCTTCAACAATGTACTTCAAAAAGTCTTGCTGTCAAATCAAACTGCTTCCTGAAGCACATGTATGTATGAGACTATTCTGTATGTTCAATTTCCACAATCTATTCTGGAACAATGAGGTTTCTGTGTGGAACATAAAGTGTACTCATCAAGTAAATACACAATAAAACATAAAAAAAAATCATCCTGCTCATTCTCTCTCCAGGTAGCTCTGCCCTATGATCCACACAGGATGTGTGACTGTCATATTCTTGAGTAAGGCAACTCAGGGCTGAGTTTTACTTTTTATGTTGCTGTTTCCTTAAGCCTTCTAAGGTTTTCCCGATGGTTCTGATGTGTGTGTGTGTGTGTGTGGGGGGTCACTGTGGCACTTGAACTGGGTGTCTCCCCCAGTGGTGGAAGAGGCTCTTTCAGGACCAATGACAGTGTGGACCGGTGTCCCTCCTGAGGACATATCCTCACTTTCCACTTTGAGCAATGAGCTTTGCTGAATAAATGCTGGCAGCTGCAGGCTATGACCACCAGATGCCAAGGGTGGTTGAATGTCATATAATCACCAAGACAGAAGAGCACGAAGCAGGAAGAGGAGTGAAATGAATGGGTAAAGAAGCAGAGAGGGAGAAAGACTTCTGGGTGTGGAGCATGTGGCCTGCTCTTGGGCTGCCCCCTGGTGTGACTGCCAGAAGGGTAGGGCTGGTGGGCTTGGGGTTTGCTGGCTGCAGCTGGCGAGGATGGGGAGTTGAGGAGGAGGGGCGGGGGGGACGCCCGGGAGGGTAGTTGGTGAGATGGACTGAGCCCTTCTTTGGCACTTACTGGTCACCTTGTGGGTGCCTTACCCTGGTGCCCAGCGTTCCCCTGATATTCCCAGTTAGGTCCTTCCTAGCCAGTCAACTGGTAAGGGGTTGGGCATTAGGGCGCTAACAGATGAAAGGCATTTCATCTTCATTAGCTAAAGTCAACAAGTCATTGATGAGCCACCTCATGCCAGGTTTCCCCAGCCATTGGAAGGTGTGTGAGAAAGGAGACACAGCCTCTTCTCTCCATTTTAGGGGTGAGACACCAGGCATTGTGGCATGAGCACTGAGGGGTGAGAATGAGTGAGTTGACCTCCCACCTCTTCCTCCAAAGGGGAGTGAAAGGGGGTGTGGAGATCATCACAGTGGATCAGTGTAGAGGGTGGGGATTGCCCTGTTTACTGGGGCAGTGGGAGCAAGGAGCAAGGGCAATTGGCTCAACCTAGCTGTGGTCTGGGGGTGGGGGCTTGGAGTTGAACTTCAGAAAGTTATTTAGGGGAGATGATGCTTAAATTGTGTCTTAAAACCTGCAGGTTTAAGAAACATGGGAACGTGATGAGAGATGAGTTATGAGGTATGAGATAAAAAGAACACTTTTTATCTTGTCTCACCCCCTCTGGCACACTGGAGGGTGGTCGATAGCCAGTCTCTCACCTGTGACACAGTCTCCTAACTTCTTTGGAATGTCTCAGGAGACTTATGACTAATAGGTGATGATTCCCCCCATAGGTAGATTCCTATGTTATCATCTTTATCCCTGCTCTTCCTCACGTACGCGTTGGAATCGAGTTTCACCTTCCCTGCTAGTTATTGTGATTCTTTCCTTGCCAAACTATATAAGGATGTTCATAACTGCATTAAATTGGAACAATTCACTAGGACGCAAGGCTGAGACTAGGAATCTCTTGAGCCTGAGGGTTTGAGACCTGCCTGGGGCAACATAGCCAGACCTAGTCTCAAAAAATAGCTGGGTGTGGTGGTGTGTGCTTATAATCCTAGTCACCTGGGACGCTGAGGCTGGGGATTGTTTGAGTCTGGGGTTCCCTGGGCAACATAGCGAGATCTAGCCTTAAAAAAGAAAAAAAAAATCAGACCAATTCAGATTATGGGTCCGGGATCTGTGAGTTGACTGCTCTCTGATCGTTATCAACCTTTTCCATCTCATTTTCTTCTTCATTCCACACATGACTTTGGTTTGTGTCTTGAAACTGGGTCTTAGCAAAGGGAGCAACTTTATCTTGAAAGTGATGGTAGTGTACAATTTCGGGTTCTTTAATCTTGAGCCACATAAAGAGACAGCTTCCAAATGGTGCTGCCTTAAAGCTGGGCATGGTGGCGCATGTCTGTAGTCCAAGCGCTGGGCGGCAAGAGACTTGGGATCGCTTGAGTTCGCCGGTTCGAGACTACCCCGGGCAACATAGGGAGGCCTGGTCTTGAAATAGCAGCTGGGTGCCATGGTGGGTGTCTGTAATCCCAGCTACCTGGGAGGCTGAGGCTGGGGATCGCTTGAGTTCACAGTACCCCGTGTAACTTGAGTCTGCAGTGCCCCGGGCAACATTAAGAAAAAAATCATTAACTAAATGGTGCTGCCTTGGAGAACACCACACACCTGCTTGGCTTAAACAGCATTTCTCATTTGTAGGCTCAGCGAGTCATTGGATAAGCTACTACTCCCCAGTTCAGAGAAATCAAAGGTCAATTGACTGACTCCAAGCACTTATTAAGGATGACAAGCTGCATGGCCCCCCCCGCCCCCCCCGCCCCCTCTCTTTTTATCTTTCAGTAAAAGTGAGTTTATCTTTGAGTCAAGGTTGGAATGGGTCATCCCTAGGGGATGGCTAATCTCATCATAGAGTTCTTACTAGTTAGACAATACTAAATTCTTTGCATTAGATCTAAATGGTGTTAACCAGGGCCTAGTTTCCCTTACCTGGTCTCTGCCCCCAAATCTCCCCTTTATCTCCAGGTTTCTGTTCTAATCACCTTGCCCAGGCTCATTCTCTCACCTGCTGAGAGCATATTCTCTCAGTAGCATAATTGTATAACTGTGGCTTATAGTTTGCTATGGCTCTGGGTATCATTTGCTGCAAATCAGGACATTTACAATCCCTGGGAGATGTTGAAACAACCCCAAAATAGCAGACATTTAAACACTCTGCCTGATTAGCTGCTGCTTATTAAAACATATGCTTTAAGGGCTGAATTACCCATTTTATGTTTCCATAAAGTACTGTATGGTCTGTATAATGAGGAAAACTGCAGAGTACTGATGCTGATGAGGCAGTCAAATTGCAGGCACAGACCATGGATTCTAACTTGGGGTTTCACATTAATGGAATGTCTCTGCATTACAAATTTTTGACATCTGTGACCCTGTAAGATTTGGGCTCAATTTGTTTCTGCTTTCGGATTATACTGCTGTCGATGATCTCTGATCTTGTGGAAAGAGATGTTTCTTGAATGCATGAAAATCTCGAAAGCTTTTCCTTTCAGAATCACAAAGCCCAGGGTCTGATGATGTGAATGGTAGTTGGAATTGAACAGTGTTCCCTGAAAAAGATATGTTGAAGTGTTGATATCCATTTTCATTTTAGATTTACTTGGTTAAGCCTATGTCACACTGAAGTAGGCTTGGCTCCTAACCCAGTATGACTGGTGTGTTCTGTGAACACAGAGTGAGATTGTCATGTGGAGATAGAAAATGAAGTCAAGCAGCTGTGGGCTGAGGAGTGTCAGAGGTTGCCGGTCAAGTGCCAGAAGCTAGGAAGAGGCAGGGAGTCCTCTGCAGGCTTCAGGAACATGTGGTTCTATTGACACTTTGAGCTCAGGCTTCTATCCTCCAGAACTGTGAGATAGCGAAGTTCTTTTTGAATTGATTACACACATACACACACACACACACACACACACACACATTGTTGTATACCCCAAAGTTGTCCTATCTGTGAACCATCATCTTAATCTCTTGTGCTCAAACTCATCCCTCCCCTGATATCCCCCTCTTTTCCCTTCCCTTGCTGTATGCTTCAGTTCTGCTCTGTTTGTTTTAACTTTTTCTTGTCCCTTTGTTTGTTTTTCCTGTATCTCACATATAAGTGAGACCATCTGGTGTTTAGCTTTTTCTTTCTGTCTTATTTCCACTAGCATGATTGCTTTCATATTGCTGCAAATGACATATTTGTCTTTTTGATAGCTGAATAATATTCCATTGTGTAAATACACCATAACTTTTTGAGCCATTCATCTGTTCTGGGTCATTTGGGTTGTTTCCATATCCTGACTGTTTACAATAGTGCTGCATTAAACATAGAAGTACAGGTGTCCTTTTGGATTAGTGTTTTGGTGTCCTTTGGGTAGATTCCCAGGAGTGGGATTGCTGGATCGAATGGTAGTTCCATTTTCAGTAGTCTGAGGGTCCTCCACACAGCTCTCCATAGTGGCTGGGCCAGTTGATAGCAAACTTTTATATTTAAATAACTCAGTTTGTGGTACGTAGGAAAGGAATGGCTGATAATTTGAGCCTGGGTTCTCCTTTATATGCTTCATGCGCTCAAGTGGCTTGAGGTGACCTGGGCGGTGTATGGAAAGGTGACTGGCAGGAAGGTAGATCAGGCATTCTCATGGCAGCAGGTTCCTCTGTCTGGGTGGTTTTGAGTCTCAGATGGTGGTGACTGTTCTGCTCAGCAACTTTCCCTCCTTGTTCTTCTTGACTTCAGCCCCTTTGATGGTAGGGGTGGCTTTGGGGTGGGCAGGGTGCTCGTGACCCTGCCCTGTCAGTCATTGTGCTTGGTTCCTGGTAACAGTGGTGCATAACTCAAAGCCAAAAGAGCTCTACCCAGAAGAGACCTCAATGTGGGTACAAAGGGACACCGGTGCTCAGATGTTTACTGCAGCACTATTTATAATTGCAAGGAATTGCAAGGACTTGGAAGCAACCTAAATGTCCCAAAACAGATGACTGGATGAAAAAAATGTGATATATATACATGATGGAATATTACACATTAATTAAAAATGACAAAATTGATGATTTTATGATAACATGGATGTACTTAAAAGAAATTATATTAGCAGAAACAAGTTAAAAAGAAAAAGAAGTCAAATGGTCTCACTAATATGTGGGATATAGGGAAAAAAATAAACAAAAGCCATGAGGAAAAGTCAAAACAAGCTAACCACCAAACTGAAATACACAACTTGGGTCAGAGGGGGAAAGGGAGGGATGGTGGGGAGGGTTTATCCCTGGGATTACCATGATGTGAAAATTATATATAAATAAATACAAAAAAAAGCCAAAAGATTCCTTCACTACAATGGACAGAGAAGCCCTGGCAGGGAAAGCACCTGCTGCCTCTGGGCCTCACACAGCTTTTATTCCTTTGTGATGAGCCCTGGGGGCCCCATGTTTCTGCGTCTCTGTGTCTTATTCCTAAGTCTTGATTCCCTGACTTCTGACTCCCATCTTAAGAGTGACTCTGGGATTCTTCCCATCTGCAAGGCTTGCTACATTCCACGTTTGCTTGAGCATGCTGGATTCTTTGGATGCTAGTAGGTAATCCAGCCCTACTAGCAAATCTTCCCTGGAATCTTGTCTCCCTCCTCCCTGGTAAAACTTCCTTCTGCTTCTGGCTCATCGTATGAATTCCTTTACAAGCAAAAAGACAAGAAAATGTTAAAACTAACAAGCTTAGAACAGAACTAAAGCATACAGCACGGGAGGGGGGAGGTGGGAGAGAGAAATCAGGGAAGGGATGAGCATAAAAGACCAGTATGACGGTTCATAGATGACATGGTGGTGGGAGAACCCCAGGGCATGCAATGATATAATATATATATACGTAACAAATAAAAATAAATTTAAAAAGTTCTTTTATCAAAATAACCAACAGTAATGATAGTTTGTTGGCATTAGACCATACATTTCCTGAGATCAGTGGGATCAGTGTTTGCTTTACCACTTTCATGTCTTAGTGCTGGGCCTGAATTTTATCTGGGGCCCATTTTTTTCTTCCTCGTCCTGTGGTTTCCAAATACTAGAAGTTAAATCCTGAAATGAGTTGACATTGATGTGAACTCTGAGGCTGAAGTCCAGGCATCAATAGCACATGGGAGCAGAGTTGTTTGGGAGCAGTGGAGTTGGGTGGCCCAGCATGCTGCACCATCCTTCCTCTCATCTCTCCCCTCAAGGTGGTCTCTGGATTTTTTAGGCTTGGGTGGGCCACCATTTGGCAATTGTCTTCCTTAGATAGATGCAGTTTTTATTTCACCATCTGGCTTCCCTTCCTAGCAAAGTCATTGTGAGGATGGTAAGTTGAAGTCACTGTACTGCACTGCAACTATTTCCCTCACATGTGTGCCTCAGTCATGAGCACACAGGCTCCTCTCCAAGTCCCTGGTAAGAATACTGTAGAGCATGGTCTGTACCCGCAAAGTCTCATGGGGTGACCTAAGGAGTTCTCAATAGATTGGCCTTCTGGAATAGAACCAGTACAGAGGACTCAAACTTGCCCAAACTTTATATGTTGTAAACCTTCCCAGTTGTAATCTCCAGCCTGCACTCACCTCATGAGAGTGAGTCACAAACCTCTGACCTGTTGTGAGAGACTGAAAAGCAACATGGTGACATGATCTGTCTCCATGAAAGAAATTTTTTCCTTTAGGAATTCAACTTGCCATTTATTTTCAGTGTTCTCCATATTTTGTGTCATAGAGTTCTTGGTTATTTACAATAGAAAAGTCCTTAAGTGGATGTGAATACTCCCAACAATTAGTTGCTGAGATGACCTTGACCTTTACCATTCCCCTTGGTCTCAAATAACTAAATACCAGGCTGCATAGTCCATTAACAGGAGACTGCAGGGTTCACAGCAGGGTTTCTAAACTCATTTGATCAAAAGAGAATTTTAAAATTATAATGAGTTGAAATTCACCCAGGGGAACTTAAGGAATAAATTCAAATTTGCATGTGAATTACAGTAGACAAATATGGATAAAAAGTCAATTAGCTTTTCTAAGAAATGATCAAATTTTATTTTTTAACATAGAATGGAACAAAATTAGATAAATGTAAATTTTGTTAAGAATAAAAAATAAGTGATATAAATATATAAATTTATTCTACTTTCTTTGCTGAGCAGACTTTTGACCTCTTTTCTATGTGCTAAATTTTATAATGAGATCATTGAGTCAGATTCTCATATCAGCAGCAGTGTAGAATCTATACTTGTATATATTTTAGTTACAATCTAATTTGGAAATTTCATTTTGCACTAGAAATGTCATAACAAAAGGAAGAAGAATATTACCTATTTTACAATATACAGGTCAATAGGAATTAGACTGTTTAAAATTTAATTTGCAAACTATATTGTCTTGGACAACAGAATTTGGTTTTTGAGAAGTCAAAGACAGGAATATTTTTACTTTGAATATTTGTAGAAATGTCAAAAATTGGAAGGGGTAGAAACTGGAACTCTTATCCTAAGATTTAGCAATTGGAGATGTCCAGGTTCAAATCCATGACTTCAACACTACAAAGCATCCTCTTTACCACTGAGCTGTATTCCCATTTGCTTCTTTTTATCTTTGGAGAATTTTGAACTTGTGTAGGTTTTATTTAGACACATTTTAAGAAGTACAAGTCTCTATTTTTTGTTCTTTTAAATTTTTTATTGATTTTATATTTTTTCCTTACATCATTTGTATAGCCCGAAGTTCTTCCACTGCCATATTGAAACAGGGTAAAAAGAGAATAAGACTTTTTGACTTTAACTTGAACACACCTATGCCTACTTCTCCCTAGGAAGCAGGCTACAAACAGTTCATTAGCATTTTCACTGTTCACCTTCTATTGGTATGTAAAACTCAGTTACTAACTTCTCTCAGCTTTTTCCCCTCTTTTAGACATAAAAAGAAAAACTTAGAAATACAGTTTAAACTTTAATCTAGTTTGCCTCAATTTACCTTCTTAATTTAAACTTTCGTGGGTTCTTTCCACCATCCCCAGCCTTCTCAACCAAAATCCCAAGTCAAAGCAAGACTCTCAGAGTGCAGACTAATTTATTTCTAACAAAGTGATCTCCTAATTACTACAAAAGAAACATGTAAGTAAAACTCTGATTACTTTAACATTGTCCAAAAACTTTCTCAACATTGTCCAGTCCTTTCACAGATTGCCTAAAAAATCCTCAGTCTCTCAGTCCTGATCATCTCTCCAAAGACAGCCAGTCAGAATTCATCTCCAGATGCTCCAAGACATCTTCCTTTGGCTACTCCTTTGGCGTGTTCCTCCTTGTCTTCCATGCTGTCTTCTCCTTGTCCTCCAGGTAGTAGAAGAAACTTCATGGTACCAGAGCAAAGTTTACTTTCTTCTCAGGCCTAACTTTTGCACGGCCTCTTCCAGACACAACTCAAACTCAGCAAAACAAACTCCAACATGGAGTTCAAATCTGCAAACTCCTAACTGCCTTTAGCACACATGCTGCTAGCCTGGGCCAGGCAAAGGCTGCAGGCCCCAGGCCTTGGACACATGGCCAAATTCACATGGTTCACATTTTCATCCTACAAAATGGCAGAAACCAAACCTCAATCTGAATCTCCATCCCATCGAATCCCATTTCTTTGTTTCAAACTCCTTACATCTTCTTTCTGTTTTCCCGCCTTCCAGGAACAGCTACTGAATTATCACATTCCAAAGAAAAAAACTTGTTTTCCTCCCTCTTTCCTCCCCTTGTATCTTTCTGAAAGGAAATTCTAACTAAGGCCATTCTCACACTTTAGCTTATCTTCCTTGAAATCTGCAATCTTAAACAGGAGACAATGACACGGGGTGGTGGTGCCCCCTATCAATATCACCCATGAACCATAATCACAATCCTTTGTGCTCATCCTTCCTTGATTTTGCCCTATCTTCCTCCTCTTCCCTCATGGCCTGTTTTAGTTCTGTTATCAGTTTGTTAGTTTTAACTTTTCCTTTTTCTTTTGTTTATGTTTTATCCCACTATAAATGAGATCATCTGGTTTTTATCTTTTTCTTTTGCTTATTTCCACTAGCATGAATCACGGTTCCTTCTAGCTTGATCCATGTTGCTGTGAATGCCATGTTTATCTTTTTTATTACCCAATAATATTCTATCATGTAAATATACCACAACTTTTTGATTCATTTGTCCATTTTGGTTGTTTCCATAACCTGGCTATTGTAAATAGTGCTGAAATAAACATAGGAGTACAGGTGTCCTTTCAATTTGTGTTTTTGTATCTATTTTTAATCTTTCAGAAAGATTTTCATTCACCATAGGAAATAGAAGTTAAGTATATGTGTTTAATATTAAATAAAATAAGATAAAAATACCTGTTAATAGTTTAAGCTTGCCAGGCACAGTGGCTCATGCCTGGTAAGCTTCAGCCTATGAAGTGGCTGGGAGGGATCATGGTTTGAGTCCTGCTTGGGGCAACACAGCGAGACTTAGTCCCAAAAAATAGCTGGGCATGGTGGCGCATGCCTGTAATCCCATCTACCTGGGAAGCTGAGGCTGGGGATTGCTTGAGTCCGTGGTACCCCGGGCAATGTGAGCCTGCAGTTCCATGGGTAAATAATGAGACCTAGTCTCAAAAAAAAAAATAGTTGAAGCTCAATCTGCCTGGGAGATATGATTTGCCTTTTCCCAGAACCCAGTCACTGAGTTCATTGTTTGCTTGACTACCTGTTGCCTGAAATCCCAGCTGTTCTGGGTCAGGTCAGGGGTCAGGCCATGGTGGCACAGAGAATGTTCAATGCTATGAAACACAAAAGGGGCAATATTGACTTGATATAGGGTAATGACGTGGTTGAAAATTGTACTGGCACCAAAATTGTACTGGCACCCCTGGTGGGTGGGGTCTGAGAGAAAGAAATGAGGAGCACCAAAAAGGGCAGATAAAAGGAAGAGGCAAAGAGAAGAAGAAAAGGAAAGGAAAGGAAGGAGACGAGAATGGCAGACTGATAGAACAGGCCCACGTGGCTTGCCAGGGGAAACCCCTGAAGAGTGAGTTGGAGGTGGCAAGGAGCCATGGTGACCAGTAGACGAGTGGTTAATGTGGAGAGTGTGGCACCACAGCAAGCTGGTATAGTGAGCTAGTACCTGGAGATGGCCAGGGATTTGGAAAGCTGATTTGTGCATCAGCAATTGTGGAAGAAGTTTGAACAGTCTTGGAGAAGCGGAGCAGGAGGGAACACTGGAGAAAAAGTAGAGGAGACGCTGGAGAGAGACTGGACTTTTCAGAGCCTGTCTCAGGTTTGGAGGGGCAAACAGGCAACATCTTGGACATGTGTTTTTGGTAACTTTGGGACTGAAAATGGTAACTGGGGTAAGATAACTGGCAACTTGTGGCTTTGAGGACCTTTTGTTTTCCTGGTTAATTTCCCTGGTAATAAAACCCTGTTGTTGAACTGCATATGTGTGGCAATTGCCACGTGCGGATGAGGGAACCCGGGAGGCAGAAACCGCTTTTTAAATGTGGCTTGGTGGTTAGCGGTTTTTGCCCTTTAACCCGATATCAGACTTACTAGCAGCTTTTCAGGAAAAAGGAGCATGACGCATCAATTACTATGTTGATTTCAGAAACATTAAAATACGAAAGAAATTCTTTATCCTACCACCAAAGAAAGAAGACAAAGCTTTATATATGCTTAACATTTCTAGTTTTTATTTATTTAATATAAAAATATTGCCTTTTTCTACCAATACATTATTACTTATTTGGAACATAATGTAAATTGAAAAGGGGGGAAGGCAGGTTTGACATATTTGCTCCCCCTGGGATGTCATCTCAATAGGAAATTGGTGTAAAATAAGGGCAGTTGTTTGAAAACCACAAAAGTGCGTCTGAATCTGGTGTTATTTTCCGTGTTTGTTCCTGCTTAGCTGAGAGCAGGAAGCTGCTGACAGCTGTCCGGTCCATTCTGAAGTTTGGGAGTCCTTGGACAATAGGTAAACTTTAGGGAGGAGGAAACTCTATTTTTTTTTTTTTTTTGAGACTAGGTCTCGCTATTTTTGCCCGTGGAACCCCTCAGGCTCACGTTGCCCATGGTGCCACGGACTTGAGCAATCCCCACCCTCAGCTTCGCAGGTAGCTGGGATTACAGGCGCGTGCCATTATGCCCAGCTATTTTTTGGGACTAGGTCTCGCTCTGTTGCCCTGGGCAGGACTGGACCCGCGATCCCCGGTTAGGGCTGTGACTTCTTAGGCTGTTGTTTACAGGCATGCGCCACCATACCTGGCCTAGGAGCAGACTCTTGAGGCCTACGTTTATTCTTGGCCTCTGCCCATCACACCGTGTGCTCACTGCTCACTGGGACAGGCTTGCTGGGAGTGGGGGGATCTCAATAGATGACCATATTTCTCAATTGCAGCATCCCAGCCAGATTAGTGATGTGGAGAAGACTCAATTCCCAGCTTGCCAACCTCAAAGCTTTTAGGTGTTCCAAGGTGCAGTAGGACCACTTGCCAGTATTTGGTCAAAACAGGGAGAGGAGATGGTTTTAAGTGCACATATTTTAAAGTATTCTGAGAAGATTTATCAGAGAAGCAAGTTAAAATTGATAGAGAAATTTTCAGATCCTTTTTTAGGACATTGACTTTCTACAGGTGAGTCTCAGGATTCAGACTAGGCTTACAGTGTGTGTGAGGATGCCATGCCTGTATGTCTAGAGCATTCTGGTGCATCTGTGCCAGCTGTACTAGTAGACAAGTTAGCAACAGACACCCTCCCCCATGTATTATTATAATTTATTATTATTGCAAGAAGTGCATAATGGAAAACTTACCATCTAGTGTACAAGGGTGAAGCACATTTTCATTGTTCGTTCTGCAACCGCTCTCCAGAACGCTTCCTTCTGCAGAACTGAAGCTCTGTGCCCATTAAATAGTGACTTCCTCTTTCCCCTCCTGGGCTCCTGGCAACCGTCATTCCATCTTCTGTTTCCATGTATTCAACTGCTGCAGATGCCTCTATAAAAGGAGTCTACAGGTTTTGTCTTTTTGTGTCTGGTTTATTTCACTTAGTATAACATCCTCAAGGGTCATCCGGATTATAACATGTGTCCGAATTTCCTTCCTTTTGAAGATGGATGGGACCGACACTTTTCAGGAATCCAGAGAACAGAGCACACTCACTAGATGACCTTACTGAACACTTAGGGATGATTTCTATGTTCTGGTCATGTTTCTTAAAGTTTTCAAGTATTTGTATTTCCAACTTTCAATAAGCAGGACCCATCAGAGCGCTCTGTGGACACGGATGATGGATGAGGGAGAAGACCAGGCCTGAGAGCTCCAGAGAGTTCTTGAATGTATAAATGGTTTCATTTTTTGTTGACCTTTATAAGAAAACCTTAAAAAAAAAAAAACCTTTGAGTGGTGGTTCTCAACTCAGGTGGGTGAGAAGGTTTTGCCCTCCCTCTGGGAACATCTGGCCTTGTCCACAGGCACTTTTAATTGTCACAATTTGAGGGATTCTGGCATCTAGTGTAGAGACTTGTGATGCTACTAAATACTCTGCAAACAAAGGTCAACTCTTCTCCTCCTCCCAACAAAGAATGATCTGGTCCTAACTCCAAGGCTGAAGAACATGGAGAAACACAGGGCGGTCACTCTGTGTATACAGGTTTAGCCAACAGAGAGATTCCCATAGTCACACACACATGCTGATGATTTTCCTCTAGAAGTTCTGGAATATGCTGAAATAGAATGACAACGTCCACCTACGTCAGATGCTCAGAGTTGATACAAAAGATCACATTAACAGCGGCTTTCTTACCTAAACACCACTTGTCTAAACACAAAGCCCTTCAAACAGCTGACATCCAGGGAGGCCTCTGTACTGAGCTGGGAGGCCCAAGCCCGGATATTTCACTTTAACGTAAACAGGATAATCCGCTTCAGCTGCAGGGCTGTTTACCAGGAACCTGCTAGAATAAACTAGGTTGTGAAGTTTAACTTACTCAGCGGCAATAATCACTGCGGTCGTTTCATTTGTTGAGATGTAACGAATGTGTGGGCAACTCTGGAGCTATAATCTGAATTTGCACAGGGCTGAGGAGCACCTCAGAGGATTTTTTACCCAAGCAAATGTTGAAGTTACCAATGTCAGACTCCCTCCCAGCTAGGAAAGAGGCAACTTAAAAGTGAAAGAAGCAAGCTCAAAGGCTCTCCCTCCTTGAGGATGCAATGACCCTGATTTTGGGAGGTTTCTCTTGCCTCTGGCAATCAGTGAATCTGTGACTGAGGTGAAAATGAAATAGGGAAGACTTGGAAGTCATTATTCTCCTCATATATGGGAAAAAAATACCATGTAGTAACAATCATACTGGATTTTTTTTTTAGTGTTTACCATATTAGAGTTCCCATCTAAGGAAGAGCAGAGTTGTTGCCCTCAGCAGTGAGAAGAAAACATAGTCCACCTGCCCTTTCAGGTCTTGCACTCCCTTACTGAAGAGCAGAGGAGTCTCTTTTTGGTAGTTGGAACTATATTCAGTGCCAACATTGTCAGTATTTTGTCATGTCCAGCCAGCTGGGAACTAGAGAAACTGTTCAAGTGCAGAAACTGCCTCACGGAGTCACAGGTGAGTTCAAAGCAGAAGGGGGCAGTCAGCTACACCTTTACCAAGGTCTCCTCCTGTCTTTTGCTCCATTTGTTATGTTATGTTAATGTTCTCAAGGCAGTAATTAGCTGTCTAGATGCAGCTCTGGGCACGGTGGCTCGTGCCTGTAAGCTTCACCTCAGCCTACGAAGTGGCCAGGGCTAGGGATCGCGGTTCGAGTCCCACCTGGGGCCTGTAGCGAGACCTAGTTCCCAAAATGGGTGTGTTGGCATGCGCCTGTAATCCCAGCTACCTGGGAAGCTGAGGCTGGGGATTGCTTGAGTCTGTGGTACCCTGGGCAACGAGAGCCTGCGGTTCCATGGGCAAAATAGCGAGACCTAGTCTCAAAAAAAAAAAAAAAATGCAGCTCTGATGCATAAGTTCGAATCTCAGCTCTGCGACTTACTGTGCTTTTACTTTACTGAGCAAAACCGCCAGAGATGAGGTGAGAAGAGGCACAAAGCAAACTCTTCTTCACAATCCTCCCAAGAAAGGAGCCCTTCTGGCACTTTGATCTCAGACTTTCAGCTGCCAGAATTATGTTCAAGTCACCCACTCTGTGAAGTGCTGCTACAATAGCAAATACAGATGCAGTTAGATGCTTTGGATCTTCTAGAAGAAAACAAGCAAATTCATCACTCCAGGGTTAATTGGCCCCACACTGTCCATACGACCTGAGGTTTGGCTTTCGCCAAAAGCATTCTGTGTACTGACCCTTTGTCTTGTTCTGCTCCGGATCCCCCTATATTTCTCTGGTGGAAAATTCCCTCACTGCTCAAGGTTGTGTGGGGGACCAAGAATGAAGCTCTTTGTTTAGAATTTGCGTGGTATACATAAATAACGAGCATATGGGAGAATTTTCAAGCCAGAGGCATTTCAGAATTAGGCAAGGGAAGAGAGGCTACATTTGTTAAAGACATTTCCTGTTCAAATTAATCAAGAGCTTCCCTACATCCTCCCTTTCCCCTAGCCTGTTCCCCCCCACAACCTCCAAATATGTAAGAGGCTTTCTTAGCAGCGTAGGCCTAACAGGATGTTGGGAGAAACGGATAAGAAAAAATAGTACATCAAACCAGATGAATGGAAAAAGCCCAGTTTTTTTTTTTTTTTAATGCCTATAACTTCAGAACTTTAAAAAAGAAATGGGCAAGAAAATTTCTTCTAAGTGAACATACTGGTAAGTGTGTCTAAATTGTTTATACAAAATCTGGCCCCTAAAAATTAACCCCAGTGTTTCCAAATAGATACAGTACAAGAAACAAGCACTGAAATCCTACCTTTAGGCCTTAGCTAGAGATGTCTTATTGTACTGGCTCATGTGTCCATCTGCCCCAGATTGTGAAGCAGAGTGAGTGGGTCAAGTTTAAGGTCTACAATTTGGTCTATCGCAGCCCAGATGCTCCAAAAGAGACCTGGGTTTGGTCCTGGGGACTTTGGACTCCCAGTTGCTTGAATGCCAGGATGCCTCATTTAGTTAATGATCTTTCCTGTCACTGTGTGGAGGCTCTATGGCAACTTCCAACTTAAAAGGGCTCTGGAAAAGCCCTTTCAAATGAAAATATTTCATTAGCTGCCAGGGAATCAGTGAGGCGAACTGTGAAAAAGGCAGTTCCATTTGCTGGCATCTGGGAGGGAGTGCCCTCCTGGTTAGCACCGCGTCCCAGTTTCATACCCCATTAGCAGGGTGCCATCTGATTTCCCTTTCAGCCTAAACCACAGGCCAGGAAACCCGCCAACCTTCCAGCTGCTGCTGGTGCACATCTTCATGGCTTCATGCTCTGACCTATTGGAAATGAACTCTTACAACCATTTGGGAAGAGGCACTTCCACCTTCACATGCAACTAAGGGAACACACTGGCAATGGCAAGCATGCATTATATGATTGCTTGTTCTATGTTGACTGTTGTTTGTGTGTTGAATGATGGGGCCACTGTACAAACCTCCCAAAAACTGGTGTGTATAACTTGATTTTTTGTAGTCATGTCATAAATACAGAAACGATAAAATAGTTGATTTCGACTTATGCAAATATTTATTAAATATCATGCAACAGAGAAACTATAGAATATGAAGTATAAACTGAAGAAGTTTGATTTCAAAAAATTTATTTTTCTTTCTTTATTTAAGGATTATAATGTGCCAGAAAAGGCATTCAGTTCTTTATCATCATATGGAATGTGTGTGTTATAGAGGGAGAAAGAGAGATGGATTAGATCCATTTGTGCTTTTGGAGAACTTATTACTGAGGAAGTTTAATTTATATGAATGTCACAAAAAGTCATTTACGAATTTGAGGGGAAGCATAAGGGAGGTAATTATGTCACTAAAAAAAAAAATTCATTTTTCTGATTTTCAGAAAGGCCTAATTTTTGAATAATGTTTTCAAGGTCAAGGCCCAAACTTGACATTGAAATAATTGGCCTGTTGCTGGAGTCAGGGGTACAGCTTTTGGAAATAAATACACTTATCAGAAACAACTTGCAGGGAGACTTTATACTGTTCCAAGTCTATCACAGTGAGTTGCACATAGTATGCCCTCAAGTAAGAGTTTATATAGCGGATGGACAGGAGAATGCATCTTGAAAGACTGTTTGGGGCAGGTGAGACCCCGTTAATGATGAGGAGGGACTTGTCTGAATTCAGTAAGAGAAATGAAGACTAGAATTCCTGGCTGCAAGTTGGAAGAAATAATGTTGAAAATGTTAAGAGGGTTAATAAAGCTTTCTTGAGCCATCTATGGTGACAGAGAGGTTAAGCATAGCTCGATGCAGAAGAGTCTGCATAGCCTAGAAACTTAATGTTCTTTTCCTTCCTCCCTTCAACTTACTACCTGCTTACATCACACTCTTAATGGTACCAGATCCCCTGACAAATAGGATATCTTAAAATTAGAGTCCAGAAACTTTGCTATTTGAGGACACAGGAATCACTCATGTTACCTGACCTATGTCATAGTATAAAGGGGTACTTACTAGTTAGAAATTAGTTTACTTGGCTGTAAAGGAACCCCCCCCCCAAGAAAATGCCAGAAATAGAAGTAGAAATTCAGAAATCCACAGGTAGGTAGCTAGTTTATGATGTTATCAGGAATGCCATTCTCCTCACAGCCCAAGATGGCTCTCCTCTCACTCCTTTCCATGGCAACAACAATAAACACTTGTTCGTATTTCTACCTCCATCTACTTCTAACCCAGTCTTGGCTTCTGGTGTGTGCTCCATGCCCCTCCATGGACAGGTGTGCCCCTCCTTCAAGGAGCTGTGAGTTTTTTACATTTATAATTTAATTTTAAAAACTTGATTGTGCATATATGTATTTACATCATTGTCAACCCTGAGGTTCTCCCACCACCTTAACATGCATAAACAAGCTTAATCTCTTGAGCCCATCTCTCCCCTGATTTTTCCCTCTTCCCCCTCTCTTGCTCTATGCTTCAGTTATGTTGACAGTTTAAAATTTTTCTTGTCCGTTTGTTTGTTTGTTTTCCCTATATCCTCATGTGATACCATCCAGTATTTCTTTTTTTCTTTCTGACTTCTTTCTGCTAACATGATTCCCTCTAGCTCCATCCAAACTTATGTTGCTGTAAATGACATAAGTTTGTCTTTTTTCATTGATGAATAATATTCCATCATGTACATAGACCACAGCTTTCTGACCTGTTCTTCTGTCTTGGGGCATTTGGATTTCTTCCACATCCTGACTGTTGTAAACAGTGCTGCAATAAACATCTGAGTACAGGTGTCCTTTTGAACTACAGAGTTTTTGAAAACTTTGGGTAGATTCTAGAAGTGGGATTGCTGGATTGAATGGTAGTTCCATTTTCAGTAGTTTAAGGGTCCTCCACACAGGAGCTTTAAGTATAATAACTGTCGCCAGTAGCAGTCATCTCCTGACTGACTGGACTCTTCATACCTGAAAGCTAATCAAATCTACATTTTAAATGCACTTATGTCAGGTCCTGCAAAGCACCACCTGCCATTGACTGTTGTGCTCTGCTGAGACTAGAGAACACCCCTCATTTGTGTAGAACCATGAGCTCCAAGCTCTGTTTCTTGGGACATGAGCTCTTTTAGCTCCTAAGAAAAGAACCTAGAGACTTTTCAACCCTAGAGACTTGTTCTTGTACCATCTGACAGCTTAGCGGAGAGCCGGCCTGGGTTAGCAGGTATACAGGCCTGTGACACTGAACCCCGCTCCCCATTTGCACTGTAGAACAGGCTGATTCTGGGCTCTGAGCACCACAGATTCCCTTTGCAATGATGCCACTTCTGTCACAATGTAGTGACCAGTATTATTTGCATAGACATGCCCTGTCCTTCCTGCCCTGCAAATGTTTGGAGTTTGAGGGTGGGGGATTCTGGTCGAAAGGGCTGCTCACGTGTTGCCTCTGTGTCTGTAGCAGGTGTGCTTTATACAGTTTTGTCATCTTAAGCCCTCTGGCTGGGGAGAGGTGCCCCTCTGCACATTAGCCAGTGCTTGGAGATAGCAGTCTTTGAGATCCAGCCTTTGAGGTGCCAGTGCCTTTGACTGGCCCTGGCACCCCAGGAGGCTCCAGTCATCTTTCATAACCAAGCCTGGGTCAGCTAGGGACTGCCAGTGTGGCCCAGTCGAAGCCTGCCTTGCCCTGGCTTCCCCAAGGCAGCCCTTACAGGCGCCATCCAAGAACTCCCTTTCTCCTGTCTTCTGCTCCCAACCACGTTGGTGTCGTCCATGCGGCCCTGCGTCGCTCATCTCTAGGAACGTGAGTCCAAAACATTGTCTCCCCCGGGAGCCTTTCCTGTTCCCTCTGCTGGGCCAGACTGACTGTCTTGAATACCGTGGGTGTGGGGTTCACGTGTGTCTGCCCCAAACCCTGAGGGCTCACAGGCTTGTGTGCCCTCAGCCACTTCCCCGCTTGTGTCCTCCCCCCGCCCACAGCCCCCATTTTTCTGTCTCTACCATGTGGCAAGAGTGATGTGTGTCCCTCACCTTTCATGAGATAGTTTCAGACACGGGTCATCAGCCACGTCTGCAGTCACGATGAAGAGACTTGTTCTGGCGACAGGAAGTTCATTTGCTCCCCTGAGAGATGGGGATTCATAGCACAAGGGGGAGCCGGTGCTTTCTTCCCACCTAATAAATATTCCATGTAACTGAAGCTGATTGAATCAGGCGGGACAGGGAGGCGCTTCCTCCTGGGCTGGAAACGCTCAGAGACACGGGCGCCATGTGTCACCATGAGCACACTCCCTGGCAGAAGGAAGGAATGGAGGAGTCAGACAGGCAGAGCAGTGCCCGGAAGGAAAAACCTAAACGCTTCAGTGGGTTGGACAGAAGGAGTGATGGTCTCGTCCCCGAGGTGATCTGCGACTGCTGTTGCACATCCTGTTTCTTTTCCTTTTTTTCTTTTTAGAGCACTCATCTTTTATTCTATTATTTTATTATTTATTTATTTGGTTATATATATTTCTCATCTTTGTATTCCCTGGAGATCACCCACCAGCTTCCCTCCCTGACCACAACCTCCCATTTCCCCTCCCTCAACCGCCCCAGTTCTGTTCTTTAGTTTGGTTGTTAGCTTGTTTGGACTTTTCCTCCTGGCCTTTTGCTTGTTTTTCCTATTACCCATATATTAGGGAAACCATTTGGTTTCTGTCTTTTTCTTTGACTTGTTTCTGCTAATATGATTTCTTCTAGGTACATCCATGTAACCATAAATTCATCAAATTTGTCATTTTGAATTGATGAGTAATATTCCATTGTGTATATATAACACATCTTTTTCATCCATTTGTCTGTTCTGGGGCATTTGGGTTGTTTCCATGTCCTCACAATTGTAAATAGTGCTGCAATAAACATTCAAGCACATGTGTCCTTTTATACCCACATTGAGGTCTCCTTTGGGTAGATTCCCAGAAGAGCGATTGCTGGGTCAAATGGTTGTTCCATTTTCATTAGTTTGAGGGTCCTCCACACAGCTTTCCATAGTGGCTGGACCAGTTTACATTCCCACCAGCAGCGTAAGAGTGTTCCTTTCCACCTCCACGCCAGCACTTGTTGCCCAAGTTTTTGATGGGGGCCATTCTTACTGGTGTAAGGTGGTATCTCATGGTAGTTTTTATTTGCATTTCTTTTTGTGTCCTAGCTGGATGGCATGGAGAACGTGGGGAGGGAGGGCAAGTCAGTGCCAGGACAGAGCCTGAGCTGTGGGGCCACGGTGCTGCCTGTGTGTTCAACAGGATGCCAGCAAGAACACCTTCTCCTGATTTGTGGAGCATCAGGGCTAGTTTCCATCTAGCCTAAAACAGCTGGGATGGGAGATAAGGGGCAGGGTTTTCCTTTCTTGGCTCAGTGCACTGCGTCTTTTCAATTAGCTCACCAGCTTGGCTGGGGATGCTAGGGAGAGGACTGTGTATACCTGCTCTGTATTTTTTTTTTAGCTTAAAAAAAGTTATATATATATATATATATATATATAACATCATTGTCGACCCCGAGGTTCTTCCACCACCTTTTCACTTGTGAACCATCTTAATCTCTTGTGCCCATCCCTCCCCTGATATTATCCCCTCCCCCTCTTTCTATGCTTTTGTTCTGCTAACAGTTTTAAATTTTCTTTGTCCTTTTGTTTGTTTTCCCTAAATCCTGCATAGGTGAGATCATCCAGCATTTCTATTTACCTTTCTGGCTTATTTCTGCTAACATGATTCCTTTTAAGTCAGAACACAAATTTGGATCTAACACTCAGACCAAAAGGCAGTCAAGTTTCAAAATCTCAGCTTTCCTGATCCTAGTGATTTTTATCTAGGAGTTGTGATATGTCTACTTTAGTCATAAAAGTGTTCCCGGGCAACGACAGAATACCCATCTTTAAGTTAAATTTTTTTTTGAGGTCTTGCTATTTTTGCCTGTGGAACTGCAGGCTCATGCTGCCTGGGGTACCACAGACTCAAGCACTCCCCAGCCTCAGCTTCCCAGGTAGCTGGGACTACAGGCGCGTATCACCATGCCCAGCATTTTTTTTGGGACTAGGTCTCGCTACATGCCCCTGGCAGGACTCGAACCACGATCCCTGGCCCCAGCTGCAGCTTCCTAGGCTGCCGCCTATAGGCACATGCCACCGTGCCCAGCTAAGTTAAATCTTGTTTGGTTTCTGGTGAAACCTCAGTGTTGATCCTCTCCCACTGACTCTCTACCCTTCTCTGCCCCAGGGGGCTACCTATGTGACCCATATCATCTCTGGCTACTTGATGGAGCCCCAGATGGGGCCTCTGACTACTTGATGGGGGGGGGAGATTGGAGAGCATACTGCCTTTTCCTTCTGCTCCCTCTCTGCCCAGCTGCCTGGCAGCATCCATCTTCCTGTGCCATCAGTCATAGCTCCTACCTATGCCACCCCCTTCTACACTTGGGTACTTTGACCCCTCTTTCTTCTTAAATGTTCAGGTACAGAGGGTGTGAGGATTTCTTGTTAGTGCTCTTCTGAGATATTGCTCATTTTCCATCCTTGAGAAACAGTCTCCTCATTAAACTCTCTTTAATCATCACTTTTAGTGTGGTCATCTGTTGCCTGCTGGGACCCTACCTTGCACCCTCAAAGGTCAAATATTTTCAAAGTGGACCCTTGTCATAGAACACTAGCCAGTTAAATGTAGATGTATTTAGAGAGAGAGAGAGCATATTTCAGTGATTCTAACACAATGAAACTGTGTTTGTTATTGGTACTATTTACTGCTGTTTAAAGTATTTTCAGAAAAGCCACATTATGATTCAGCCCAAGAATAAAGTAACTTGTGCATGTAAAGGGTGAAAAAGAGTAATGAGGCATAATTCTGAAGTCAGTGAAGCAAATATCCATTGTGGCAGAATGGAGACAATTCCACATTTTTAGAGGACTTTATACCACTTAAGAAAGGAGGATGGTTGAAACTGCTACATGTGCACAAGAGAACTGTCTGCCATAGGACAGAGGATGTACTTAAAGGTGATAGGAATTTTCCCAAATCTTTTAGAATAAATGAAAAAAAATTCAAAGTAGCAGAAGTGACTGTTGCTGATGGCCAGTGCTTTTTCTTTCTTAGTGGAACAGAAACTAATGACATGTCCTGCAGATTGTTGCTAGCTTGGATTAAGTGAAATGTGGTATTGCATGGAAGGCTATTTCCTGATCCCTGCTGCACTTACTGACTCCATTCTACCTCTCTTGCAACTTTACAGGGAAAACAAATAAAGGCCCAGCATCCAGCTCCAGGGCAGTGGAGGAAATGCCCTACAGGAATCCTCCTCCCAGCCCCTAATCCAACATACTCTAACAGTTTTAATTGGAGGCTTGATGAGTTATTGATTTTGGGGGGAATTGGGTGGGGAGTGGAGTGGGGAGTGTGGGGAATGGGGTGTGTGTGTCCAAGTACTACTGGCTTGGCCAGAAGTAGAAAGGAGAAGACACAGTTGCTGGGGGATAGTTCTTCTGAGTTCAGGCAGTTGGACATTTTATGTCCAAGTCTTGACGGAATATCTGAGAATAGACCTTAAAAATATAATTCCAGAAAGAAGTCAGGGGTGCAAGCCGGGCATGGTGGCTTGTACCTGTAAGCTTCAGCCTATGAAACGGCTGGGGCTAGGGGTCGTGGGTCGAGTTCCACTCGGGGCAATACAGCGAGACCTAGTCCCTCAAAAAAGTTGGGCGTGGTGACATGTGCCTGTAATCCCAGCTACCTGGGAAGCTGAGGTGTAGGGGATTTCTTGAGTCCATGGTACCCTGGGCAATGTGAGCCTGCAGTTCCATGGGCAAAAATAGCAAGACCTAGTCTAAAAAACTAGAATTCAGGGGTGCAATAAAATAAAAATTCAGTGAATTAGGGACTTGTGACCAAAGACATTATCACTGCTTTCCTGTTCTTTCCCAGTGGCTAAAACCACTTACTGGGAAAGCTGGTGAGAGAATTCCCAGCAGGTTCATTCCTCAGGTGTGGGTTATGGACTCCTAGCACTTTAATACTTGCAGGTACTTAAACATATCTGTTCCTCCAAATTATTAGAAATATGATCTTTGGTGCATGTGTTTGAAAGATAGTATCACTTTTCAAATGCGATTTTCCCAAGAACTTTGTGCTGATGGATGCATGTAAATATGGACTGTGTTTTTTTTTTTTTTTTTTGGGTGGCTTTGACCTTTTCCTCAAAATTGAAAAAAAAACTGTAAAATTGATAGGCCTGTCAATGGGTCAGATGTATAAAGATGGTAGTAGAATCTCTCTTCTCAATGGCACACATCAAAAAAATAGGCAACAACAAGTGCTGGCATGGATGCGGAGAGAATGGAAAACTCTTACACTGCTGGTGGGAATGCAAGCTGGTCTAGCCATTATGGAAAGCAGTGTGGAGGACCCTCAAACTAATGAAAATGGAACAACCATTTGACCCTGCAATCGCTCTTCTGGGAATATACCTAAAGGAGACCTCAGTACTTATACAAAGGGACACCTGTGCTTGGATGTTTACTGCAGCACTATTTATAATTGCAAGGACATGGAAACAACCCAAATGTCCCAACAACAAATGACCAGATGAAAAAGATGTGGTATATATATATATATATATATATATATATGTATATATATATATATGTATATATATATATATAATGGAATATTACTCATCAATTAAAAATGACAAATTTGATGAATTTATGGTAACATGGATGTATCTAGAAGAAATCATATTAGCAGAAACAAGTCAGAAAGAAAAAGACAGAAACCAAATGGTTTCACTAATATATGGACAACCAGATGAAAGTACACAACTGGGGGGGGAGGGGGAACCCTGGGGATTACAATGATGTGAAATATATGTATATAAATAAATTATTTATATAGAAAATTAAAGTAGTTTTGACAATGATAAAAAAAATCTCTTTTCTTTCTCAGTTTAGTTGTTTGACATGTTGACTATTATTCAGCCTTAGCTTACTGCATTGTCTCTGTAATTTTCAGTTTTGTGAATCAAAACTCCTCATTGTATCTTATTTCAAGTGTGTCTTTTGTTTTCCTCCAGAACTCTTATTGGTTGCAAGTTGGGTTCTTGCATCTCCAAGAGTGATGTCACCATTGACAACACTTGAAAGTGAGGAATTGGAATCTCGGTTCCTTAACCCTGAATTTCAGGACATCAACATAAAGACTCTAGAATGATCTAGAGTCTTTGACCTCTAGATCTAATTCTTTGACCTCCACTGAGTGGAGGTTTAGAGGAATTTAAAGCACCGATTCTCAGGGGTTTGGGGCTCTAGTTCTGGGACAAGATTTTTTTTTAAAAGGATGTGTTATCTTTAGTGTTCATCTGACCCAAGCTATTTAATGATGATTATTTCCACTTCTTTTTCTTTAGTTCCCCTAACTCCTCTCAGGACAACAAAATCATAGAGAAGTTCCGGAATAAAAATTAGCATGAAAACCTATTTTTTTTTGTCATTCTACAATGAGCCTTGTTATGGATTTTTAGGAATCTTTTCAAACAGAATTAGCCTTTAACATTTTGTAGTCACAATTCTAAGTGATATCAAAGTGAAAGTAGGACTGCTGTGGACTGTTGCCAAGGATGTGCCTTGACACCAGAAGGGGGCGCAATTCCTATATCCTATTCTGCAATGTGTCACCTGCACAACACCATGTAGTGGCCCAAGCCTCCAACACCGATGATGGGTTTAATGATTACCCACATTGTCTCTGGCCTCCCACATTTTAAGCTATGCCTTCTTTCAGCTGTCTGATTTACAGGCCTGAATTTTGCTTTGCTTTTAGATCTTTAAGTATTGAGTTAAATATTATGCTTATATTTAACATGTTAATGTTTGATAGTATTCTATGGGAAATTTAATTTTGGGTGAGGATGAGATAAGGAAGGATTGCTCTATTATTTGGGTCTAGTATTGAATTCAAACCTTGGCTGAACATCTGTGTACAGATTCTTTCAGACACTCAGGTTTCTTTACTATGAAACAGGATTAATAGTGGCTTTTTTGTCAGTTTCAATGGATCAGCGTGATTACATATTTGAAAGAGCCTGACACATAATAAATGCTTAGTAAATATTGGTTCACTCTTACAAGGCAAAGCCCATAAAAGTGATATAGCTTCTTATAATGCTGTTAGATGTGAATTTTCAGAAAGCCAAGCCTCTTAGGTGCCAGTTTAGAAATGTCTTTATGTAAGTGGGTCAGAGAAGATGACTGGTAAAAAGGAGGAGGCACTGGAATGATACAAACATGTGTGAACAGGCTACCTATAACAAAGATACACCTGGAAAACTAAGCACAGGCCACTGTGTCCCAGGAAAACATGTCTACACCGGCCAAAAGGACATTTTGCCAGGAGAGAAAAAGAAGAATTCAATGGACTAAAAATTGCCTAATAACTGGCAGTGAAAGAATTGATGGAGTGACCAGAGGGAGTAGGGCACAGGAGGGAATGTAGGGGGGAAGAACGCTCAAAGGGCAAGAAAAAAAGAAATGTAAACAAATCTTATATAATAATAATAATAATAATAATAATAATAAAGAAATATCTTCATGTGATCAAAAGTTTGAGAGGCTTAGCAGGATTATTGAGCCAGCATTGAGGCTGGCTGCACATGACACTCGGCTCCAGAGTTGGGAATCTGAGATGTTAAGACTGCTCAAGACTTTCCAGTCTGGGCCAATTGTGGTGGCACGCACCTATTGTCCAAGCTCTGGGAGGTAAGAGGCTTGGGATTGCTTGAGTTCGCGGGTTCGAGACTACCCAGGGGAACATAGTGAGAACTGGTCTTGAAAAAAGCAGCTGGGTGCTGTGGAGGGCACCTATAATCCCAGCTACCTGGGAGGCTGAGGCTGGGGATTGCTTGAGTCTGTGGTACCCTGGTCAACGCAGAGAGACCTAGTCTCCAATTTCTAGCTTGGGCTTTTCCCCTGACAGTGGGAGTTTTCCTCTCTAGCAACATGGCTATCTAGGAAGAGGCATTGTTCCTTGCTTTCCAAGTTTGTGAATAGGGAAGCCAGATCGCTGGGGCTGTGATTGTTCACCCTCTCCTGAGAGGCAGAGAGCACATGTCTATGCTTGGAGTTTTTTTTGATGCTGGATATTGGGAGATAATATTTGGATCAAAGAATTTTCCTTCATACCAACATATTGAGGTCTCTCCAGTGGGTTGATCTTCTCAAACACAAGAAGTGGGAAGTCTCCTCAAGTAAGATAAAGCCATTGGGTGAGATCATATGGGTGGGCACTTCTGCTACGGACTCTCATTTGCATGCTTGCTCTGTCAGTCAGGTAGACACTGCTGTCCTAGTGATGGGATTGTGGAAAGAGAGTGAAGAATGTTACGGAGGAGGATTTGGCTTGAATAGGGCCATCATTTACGCTGCTCATAGATGTTTCCTGATTCTCATTGCCAAACCTCGCCATCTTCTTCTGTGAGTCCAGGTTCCAGGGACAAGCAGGGTATCTTCCATCTTATAATGCTTTGTGCTCTGGAAAGCAGCTTTGCCTCTATAATCTTATTTGACTCTCATATAAACTCAGTGAGGTGGTTTGGGAGAGATGATTTTCTTTATGATACGGCTGTGAAATCCAAGAAGATGTTAAGTGGCTGGCAATGATGTCCTAGTATGTAAATGCCTTCTGGGTGCTACTTTAGTATCTTTTTTTAATTGTTTATTTATTTTACATTAAACTACACCATCTTGCTTGTAATTTAAAAATTGAATGAATTTTCAGTGATTATATGTGTGTCCATAGTTTAAAATTAAAAAGGTACAAAAAAGGTAAGAGTAGAAAGTTAGTCTTCCTCCCTCTTGTTTCCTCAGCAATGTAGTCTCTTTCTGGTCACCTTCCTCCCAGTTCATCCATATTCTTCTGGTGATAGCCTATGTATTTATAATTGTAAATGTGTATCATTCATATTCCTCACACAACTCAAAAATAAGGAATTAAGAAGCACCCTGGAGAAGTGAACAGGGAGAATTTGGTGAGTTCATTTGATGTTTTATGAGAAATGTAGCCAATCATTGTAGCTTAATTTTGGAGGTGTCTAAATGGTATAGTTTAGCTTTTTAAATATAAAGGACAATTGCTTTTGCACATTAGATTTAGAAATTAGTGGAGACAGGTATTTTATTTAACTTTTTAAAAAATTGAGATAACATTGGTTTATGTTGCTATTCGGGGTTTTAGAAGTACAGGACCTCCCCTCTCAGGTATTGTCACCATATAACACACACCACCAGGATGCCCATAGTCCACTATCACAAGACAGGCATTTTAAAAGACTTAATTTTTTTTTTTGAGACTAGGTTTTACTATTTTTGCCCATGGAATAGCAGGCTCACGTTGCTGGGGGTACCACAGACTCAAGCTACCCCCCAGCCTCAGCTTCCCAGGTAGCTGGAATTACAGGGGCACGCCACCACGCCCAGCTATTTTTTTGGAACTAGGTCTCGCTATGGACCCCAGGCAGGACTCGAACCGCGATTCCTAGCCCCGGCCACTTCATAGGCTGAAGCTTACAGGCATGACCCACCATGTCCGGCTAAAAGAGATCTAAGCTTTAGTTTTTTCTTTGTTTGTTTGTTTTTGTTTTTTGAGACTAGGTCTCACTATTTTTGCCCATGGAACTGCAGGCTCACATTGCCCGAGGGTGCCACGGACTCAAGCAATCCCCGGCCTCAGCTTCCCAGGTAGCTGGGATTACAGGCGTGGGCCACAACGCCCAGCTATTTTTAGGGACTAGGTCTCACTGTGTTGCCCCGAGTGGAACTCAAACCGCGATCCCTAGCCCCAGCTGCTTCATAGGCTGAAGTTTACAGGCACGAGCCACTGTGCCTGGCTTAATTTTTTTTCTTTTTTACTGAGATCTGATCACACACACACACACACACACACACACACACATACACACATACACACACACACGTATATTTTACACCATTATATTCCCTGGGGTTCTCCCACTCTCCCACCTCCCTGCGAACCATCATCTTAATCTCTTGTCCCCATCCCTTCCCTAATTTTACTCTCCTAACCCTCTCTTGTTCTATGCGTCATTTCTTTTGACAGTTTCAAATTGTCCTTGTCCTTTGTTTGCTTGTTTTCCTTATGTCATGCATATAGGGGAGCTCATCCTATAGTTCTCTTTTCTGACTTATTTCTGCTAGCATGATTTCTTCTAGCTTCATCCACGTTACCGTATATGTGTCAAATTTGTCATTTGAAAAGAATTCTTACTGTGGAACTACTTAATGGTAACAAAAAGGATAACAATGGTAGAAAAATAATTGTTATTAAAAGAGGTACTAAATACCAGTTTCTAACTACTTTTTGGTGTAATGTTTCCCTTAATACTTACAATCATCATCATCATCATAATAATAGGAAAAAGGTGCTATGATTATTCATCTTTATCATTGAGAAAACACAGAAGGGTCAAGCAATTTGCTCAAGGATACACACATAGTAAGTGTTGGAGCTGAAAGTCAAGCCTGACCCCAGGGCTGAGATTCTTCACTCTTTTTATCAGTGGGAGACAAGAATCCTCATAAATTGAATAGCTCCTGGGAATGATTTCATTGGGGAAGCAGGAGTATTTGGATAACTTGCCCTTTTCACTTCTGGCTTTTTTTTTTGATGTTTGGGTTTTCACTTAATCTTAGTGTGCTGTTGCTTTCTGTTGCAGTCTTCTCTACCTAAGATTATGCTTGAGGATCAGGAATGTGCTTTCAGGTTCATAGGTCATCTCCCACATTCTGTCTCACCCCCTAATCTTGAACTATGTGAAATATCTTGTTTGTTACTAGTCATCGCTGTTTTCTAGAACATGGACTCAACAAGGCAGGATTTGAGAATAGGCAGTTGGAGAAAACATAACAGAAAATTGGAGCTTTTTATTCTGTGCCTGAGAGTTAGCTCTTGTAATACAGCCTCACGTTCCACAATGTTCCAAGGCTTCAGCTCTCGTGTAGATTCTTCTTTCCAGGCTGCTTTTCCCCAATCTGCCACACTGATGCTAACATGTAGTTCACACACATGGAATTCATCAAGGGAATCCCACACCTGGACTGGCCCATACCTTGTTCAATCAGATGAGTCCTCTCATTATCCACCTGGATGTCAGCTCATCATCAAACTGTGATAGAAGTTTCTAGGCATTGATTGTCTGATTGTCTTCAGAAATCAACAGTCTGAGGACTGGAAGCTGTGTAAGGACCCCACTTGGAGTAACCTTGTGTGCAGTACACTATGAACTAATTGGCAAGTCAATGAGAAATGAGTGCTAACATTGGCTACTTCCTTGGGACAATTAAAACTAGGTCGTTTTTTCTTGTTTCTTCACTGCTTTTAGTGAGAAGATACCTCCATGTTTGTGGTTCCTGCTTTTGTCTGTGTGTGTGTGTGTGTGTGTGTGTGTGTGTGTGTGTAGGACTGGATAAGTTTTTATAACTTGTATCTGAATTTTCCAGAACAGAAAATTTTATCTTGTCAACATATCTGAATATTCACCTTTCTTATTAGAAATTAATACTTTCACTCTTTTGTGTTATATGGGAAAAAAGAAAAAAAGTCCCAACTGGGAAATATGAACAGACAAATAGATCAACATTGATATATATGTTGCTTGAGCTAGAAGGCACAGGAAAATAGACAATGCGCAGCCATTAAATTTCTAAGAAATGGGAGGTAAACAAATGAGAACTTTGAATAAGCTCTAAGTCTGTACAGAAAAGAGGGATTTTCTATTCCTCAAAAAGTGAAGGGATCTAGTATACAATATATAGAGCTCACTTAATGCCTTTCACAGGAATATAACAAGCCTTGTTAAAGCTTTATATTTCACAAAGGCATTGAAAATGCCTATCCATGGAACAGGTTCTTCTTGCTTCTTTATAAGCTTTTGTGCCATCATTTTCAAGAAGATGCCACAGACAAAGACCAAGAGGTTGCCCAGGACTTCATCCCTGCCAGAAGAAGGTCTGGCAGATGAGTCTCCTTGACTCCACAGCTACCTCTGCCATGGGGCTGCATCTTCCATGGCCTCAGTACTTGTCCCTCTGCCAGCAGTTTGGCCATGGCCTGAGATTCCTCTCTCACCTGCTTCATCCTCTAGTTCTTCCCCTTGCAGTCTTGAATGCCTATCTGGTGGCTCTCTGCTCAGCCTGCAGCAACTGCCAGACATCCTGTGACTGATTGGCCATGCAAAAAGATTCTGAGGCTGAGGAGAGTGGTCTAAGCCAGTTCTGTTACCTCTTGGGTCAGTGGACACCCCTCCCCCACAAGATCTTCACCCCCCACATTCCTTTTACTGTCAGCATAGGAAGCCCACAAGCCCTGTACATCCTGGCCCTTTTCCTCTCTCTGGCTTTAGTGAGGATGCAGCCACACTAACGAGGGGAGAGATGATGGTGACTCTGATGAGGGTGGAAGTGCTTGAAACCCACACACTTCAAGATGAAATGCAGTGACATCTCCAGGACTACAGAGTCTGCGGATGCTTTGAGGGTTGAGAAGTGTGCCCGGAAGGGATATTTGGTGACCAAAACCTTTGTACGAGGAGAGTGGTTTCCGTTAAGATAACAGCAACAGAGGCAACAGCAGAAAGATTAAAAAATCAAGTTCCACTTGTCTCTGAAGGGCACTAGTCAATTCTCAGTTTAATGTCTCTCAGGCCCATATCCTTCCTGTAACACCTCATGATGCTTTGCACTGTGCTCTTTTGCAGGCAGAACAATGGGGTTAAACTTTGTCAAGAGAGGACTTTGGAAGGATGCTGTAGGGGGCAGAGGGCTTTCCTTATGTTTCCACTATGTTCAGCAAGTGGACACTAAATTTCCATGAGAATATTAAAATCCCACTACATGGAATAATTTAGAACTAACTGCACTTAGGGGAGGGAAAACTTCAGTGAGGGCAGTACATCTGATTTCCACTTTTTTTTAACCTTGTTTTACTTCACTGACATAGCAGAGCTCCAAGGAGAAGTTAGCTTTCCTTGAATCTTGGAACTGCCTAACACACCCTCGTTAGAATAAATCAGTTGAGCTGTTGGAAACACCTTGGGAACTCAGTGTAACTGAGAATTTGAATATGTCCTCGGTTTTGGAAGACAGGTCTAAAATAAGGACAAGCCTACAGTTGTTGTGGGACTTCATTTGCAAGACTTTGCAATCATGCCTGCAGTTTGGACAGGGTTGGGGTGCCAGGCTGTGTGGTGAAAGATAACCAGACCCAAAATAAACCAAGCAATAGGACACGCTTTGAATTTTAATATAGATTATAAATGTTACCATAGCCCAGAACTGTATTTCAAAGAGAGGTAGAAATAGCAAGGTAGGTCTCGTTACTCCGTGATGATATTACAGTGTGATAAAGGACAACAGTTATGGTAGAGAGTCAGGTTAGGGCTGCATTCATTTATTTTGGACTTCACTGGGTGTGGGGATGAAGAGCATGGACCAGATGAGTTCAACTCTGTCACCTTCCAGTTGAGTGATTTTGTAACTCAGTTTCCTCAGTTTCCTCAGCTATAAAATACATATAACTGTAGATTCTATCTCAGAAGGTTATTGTGAGGATTAAATAAGCAGGATGCATTTGGAAAAGTCTTTGACACATGGTCAGTGCTGTATAAAGGTGAACTGCATTTATTGCTGTTGTTGCTCTTACTCCTTGGAGATCGGTTGTTGAGGGATCCTGGGGATCATGATATGGTAGACATTGGCACCAGACTGATTCCTGAATAATTCTTTTTTTATATATATATATATATTTAGTATTCATTATATTATTTTTTAATTTTTATTTTATTATTATTTTTTTAGAGACTCAGGTCTTGCTATGTTGCCCGGGGTTGTCCTGAAACCTGTGGACTCAAGTGATCCCTAGCCTCAGTCTCCCAGTTAGTTGGAATTACCACATCTGGCTATTTTCTCGAGACTAGATCTCACTATGTTGCCTGGAGTAGTCTTGAACCCATGGACTCAAACAATTCCTAGCCTCAGCCTCCCAAGGCTGGGATTAAAGGCGTGCGCCACTGCACCGAGCTATTTATTTTATTTTACATCATTATCTAGCCCAGGGTTCTCCCACTACCTCCTGTGAACCATCATCTTAGTCTTTTGTGCCCCTCCCACCCCCAATTTCACTCCCCTCATGCTCTATGCTTCAATTTTGCTAAACATTAGTTTTAAATTTTTCTTGTCTTTTTTGATTTTTTGTTTCTTTTCCATCATATAAGTGAGACCATGCATTGTTTTTCTTTTTCTTTCTGGCTTATTTCTGCTAGCATGATTCTTTCTAGCTTCATCCATGTTGCTGCAAATGACATAACTTTATCTTTTTTGATTGATGAATAGTATTCCACCATGTACAATACCACAGTTTTCTATACCATTTATTTATTGGGGGCTTTTGGATTGCTTCCATATCCTGGCTATTATAAATAGTACTGCAATAAACATCTGGGTACAGGTGTCTTTTTGGGGTAGAGTTTTTGTAAACTTTGGGTAGATTTCTTAGCAGTAGGATTGCTGGATCAAATGGGAGTTCCATTTTCGGTAGTTTAAGGATCCTCTACACAGCTTCCCATAATGCCTGGACCAGTTTGCATTCCCATTAGCAGTGTAAAAGTGTCCCTCTTTCTCCACATCCAACCTTAATAATAATTAAAAATCCCCTTTCTCTTTGACTTTCACCAGAGAGGCAGGGAAAATCTGTCTGTGCTATTCTGTTCTCCTGGCAGGCAGGGATGGCCAAGTTCTACATTTCCAGCCAAAGAAACATTAGTGTAAGTTTATGGGGCAAGTTCTTGGAATGCTCTTGCTTTCCCTATAGCAGGAAAATTATAAACAGCACTGCTCAATCCTCTTCTTTCTTTGAACATGAATGTGATATCTGCATTGACAGCAGGCAGTTGTCAGCTATGAGGTGACCCACAGGCAGAAAAAGAAGAGCATCTGAGTGACACCAGCTTTAATAGCCTTATTGCTGACCCGTGTGGAAGCTCCAGCATCTACATGCCACCAGCATACCTTACTTATAAGCCTCGAAGACCGAAGTCTGTGGTTTTTTTTTTTTTTTTTTTTTTGAGACTAGGTCTCACTATTTTTGCCTGTGGAACCACAGGCTCACATTGCCCGGGGTACCACAGACTCAAGCAATCTTCAGCCTCAACTTCCCAGGTATCTGGGATTACAGGCGCGCACCACCACACCCAGCTATATATTTTTGAAACTAGGTCTTGCTACATGCCCCTGGCAGGACTTGAACCATGATCTCTGGCCCTGACCGTGGCTTCTTAGGCTGCTGCTTATGAGCATGCGCCACCATCCCCGGCCTTGAAGATCGAAGTCTATACCTGAGGCTCTTTTTTAAAAAAGCATTTTTAATGGATATAGATGGTAGATGCTACAGATTTATCTTAATCTTTCCCTTTTGACTGCTGAGTTTCTAAAAAAATGTGTTTAAAATTTGCTTTGGGCACAAATTATTGATTAAAAAAAAACTCTGGGAATGGGGCCTTTCAGTCTGCATGGCCAAGTTGAATATAAGACACCTTGCTGGATAATCACTGTGCATTCAGCAAGTGCTAGGTACTGCTAGAAGCTGAATGCAAAGACTGATAAAACAACAACTCTACCCTTGAAGAGCTTACATGCTGGTGGTAGTGTAAGTACAAGCTGGTAACTGTTAGGAAAAAAACATGTTAGCCTAAAACAGAAGATGAAGAAATTCTACTGGAAGGAAAGGATAATTATTTATTTAAAAAAATTAATTAATCTTTAAAAATTGATTGCAAACACATATATATTTTATATTATTGTCAACCCCTAGGTTCTTCCACCACCACCTTGTCACCAGCACCTTAATCTCTTGTGACAACTCCTCCACCCCTTGATTTCACCCCTCCCCCTCTCTTACTCCATGCTTCAGTTCTGCTGACAGTTTTAACTTTTTCTTGTTGGAAAGGATAATTTCATCTTTCAGTACTGGTAGATGTTTTTACTTATTGATAAAATTACTATGGAAAAATGAGGCAGTTTTCAATTGACTTCTTTTAGTTTCTTAGTGAAGTAAGAAACAAGATCATTACTTCCTCCCTTGGTGGTTTCCTAGGATAAGGTGAACAGTCTATTTGGACAACTCAAGGAGTATAAATAAATTGGCCACTGCTCTGGAAAAGTTGGGGCCATTGCTATCTTTGACCAGAGTCATCTCTGGGGCAGTTCGTAGGGGTAGTGTGATGGTGGAGGGTCTCAGGAAAGAGCAGAAGTTTCTGTGCGTTTCTCCAAGATTGTGCTGGCTGAGACTGAGATGAAGATGTGGAGGTGGGGGCAGGAGGAGACAGCTGCAACCGAGGTGATGGAGAATATTGCCAATGAAAGAAGTGAGGGAGGGACATTCTTTTTCTGTTGTTTCCTACATAGTCCCATGTCAACCTGGCACTTTGTCCAACAGCATAGAAAAAGCTGACTCTAGAGAGAAGCTAAAGCAGATAATGAGAACTGTGGATGCAGTGATGTCATCCATTCATCCTCCTATGATTTTCAAGCTGTCGAAATAAACAAAGACCATTGAAATGAGAATGAGCAAAGACTATTCAGAGCTTGCCACAGCAAAGGAGCCAGGCACCATCACTGAGTTTGACAGAGTCTCAAAGGCAGGCAGGGGCCTGGCCAGTTTTCTAGTAGACGAATGGGAAGGTCCAGCTCTGTCCCGATTGGGGGCGGGGGGTCATCGGCCTGGGTGAACTAAAGGCAGGGAGACTGGAATTTCCCCCTCTTTGGTTTTCTATGATTGGTTCCAGTTTAAAGCAGTGGCAGAAGATTATTGGTAATTATTGATCAAATCTTGAACAGATGGGTGCATTGCTGCAGAGGTTGTAGTTTGAGCTCCTGGAGCGGTTGCTACAGAGGTTGTGGATCAGAGTTTCCTTTTCATATAAGGTCAGGCCTTTACAGCTGCAGTTTCTCAAAGACTATGTACCCTCTTTCACTTAAGCTCATTTGTATTGGTCACTGCTATTAGTGATAGAGAGTCCTGACTATTGCAAAGGAGTCTGCCAGCATTTTGAAAATGAGCTTGGAGACAGGATAGGCAGAACCAAGCTGGGAGATGATAATCGCTTTTGAGTGTCTACTTTCTACCGGGCCTCTACATCATTCATCCTCAAGAACCTCACACAAGGGTTACTTTCTGCATTTTTCAAATGGAGAAATGGTCTTACAGTTCTTACTTGAAGCAAGTAAATTACCTCAAGTCACACAGTGGTAGAGCCAGTGTTTCAAACTTGTGTCTTCTGTTTTGAGACCCAGTGTTTGCGCTGATATTAGGCTCCTCTGGATCAAATGGGAAATGTATTTTCCTCCTTCCAGGTCACCAGATGGTAGTCACTGTATTGTGAGATTTGAGAATATATATCAAATCATCTGCAGGTTTACTGCAGCAATTTTACAGGGCTCCTATGAGAATATGCCCACAGGTTCCTTGTGGTTGATTTATTGGGTGGATGTTTATTGTGTGACTATGCCCTTAGAAAGAACCTTTACAATATTGGTAAAAACTTAACGTGGAATCCTTGACCTGATTCTTTCCTGTTCCCATCAGAGCATGTTGAAACTCATACAGTGTTCAGAAATGAGCTATTGATGTCAACACTGATAAGGATAGATAATATTCTTCCATATGAATTGATCAATAAAGCTCACATAACCCAAAAGTCATCATGTTCTGTTGTTGGTAGTTATGTACTAAACTTAATGAACAAAAATAGAAAAAAACCAGACAAATGGTCCAAAATGTTATGGTATATTTACATAATGGGATATTATTCTACAATCAAAAAGATAAATATGATGCAATTGTGGTAATATGGATGGACCTAGAAGGAATCATGCTAGCAAATATAAACCAGAAAGAAAAAGGGAAATACTGGATGATCTCACCTATATGAGGGATATAGGGAAAACAAACAAACAAAAGGACAAGGAAAACTGGAAACTAAAAACTATCAGCAGAACTGAAGCATAAAGAAAGGGGGGGGAGGGAGTGTGAAAGTGGGGGTAGGAATGAGCACAAGAGATTAAGATGATGGGTGACAATGTGCTGAGAGAACCTTGGGGTAGACAATGATGTAAAAAATATATACATGTGCTATCCAATAAAAAAACAAAATTAAAAAGAAATTATCCATGTATCGTCGAGGGAGCATTTGATGGGAAAATTATTTGCAAATTTGAAGAATTTGCAAATTCTTATGAGGACTGTGGGGCAAGTAGAGACAGTCTTATGAGGGTGGAGGAGTTCCTTAGACTCAAATAGAAATCGCCTGACTTGCTTTGATGCCCCTCTTTCCACTAGGACCAGGCTGCATAAGTTTATTCAAGAAGTAATCTGTTTTTCTTTTCTTCTTCTTCTCCATAGGCGTTTAGGTAAATTCAGTGCTTTCTGGATCTAGATGGAATAGTTAAAAACAAATCCATCTTTCCTCTTGTGTAAATCCTTGTTTAGACCGCTTGATTTCCCTTACTCTCCGTTTTCCCCATTTAACATCATAAGCTGTGTAAGGTGTGAATGAATTATTGCATGCATTGTGTAGTGATCTGTGTGCAGCGATCTGTGTACAGCACACTGTGGGTTGTATGCAATGTGAGTGAGCTAAGTGTGCAGTGGGCTGTGTGCAGTGAGCTGTATGCTATAGTCATGTGATGATCATGCTACTATCATGTGACTGTCATGCTAGTGTTATGGGATGGTCTTGCGAATGCCATGTGATTGTCATGCTAACAAATTCAAGTGGAGACTTGATAGTCACACTAACATCATGGATTTTATTGAAACATGTGATGGCCATGTAACATGTGATGGCTGCGCTAGCACCATGTGATGAGAATGCTGATATTGTATGACCTTATTTCTATCATCTTGTGACACTCATGCTAATGTCATGCTATGGTCATGTGACAGCAACACTAATTACACATAATGGTCATGCCATGTCATGCAATGGTCACATGATGGCAATGCAGCAGTCACACTAATAAATGATGGTCATGTTATGGTCATGCGGATGTCATATGATTGTGGAATTAATGTCATGTGATGACATGCTAGCTTCTTGTGATGATAGTGATATTATGTGATTGTTAGTTTAATATGTGATATTAGGTCTGTGATCATGTGATGATTTGATGGTCATGTTAATGTCATGTGATGGTTATGCTAACATCATGTTTACAGGTTTTTCTTCTAACAGAATGAGATGTTCTTGGTAACAAGCACACATGGCCATGTTCATATCATGGGATAGTCATAGCAATACCATGTCATGTCATGCTAAAATCATATAATTATCACATGACAGCTCTATTGACATCATTTTAGGTCACACAAACTCATGTAATGACCATGCTATGTAGTGTGATGACCATATGACTATCACATGATGATAATAGTAGTGTTGTCCTGTGGCTCTATGCTGATCATGCTAATGCCATCTAATGATGATGTAAGTTAACACAATCATTATGAGAATGTGATTTAGTGGTCATACTAATGTCATATGATAGTTACATGAGCTCATGCTATTGCAATATGAATGTCAGGTTCTGAATGCATAAACCTGGTTAAACTGGTTGTAATCAGATAAAAACAAGATTGTTCTGACTAGACAAAACCTGTTCAGACCAGTTCTAAAAATTTTGAAGGGATAAAACTGTTTCTGATGGATGTAACTATTTCGAACATGGTTCTGATGTGATGAAACCAGTTCAAACTCCTTTTTTTCAGAAAAAATGGATAAAATTCTAATATGATAAAATCAATTCAAACAAGTTCTGACTCAGGTCAAACTACTTCCAACCAGATAAAACCAGTTCAAATTGGTTCAAATCAATTCTGACTCAATAGACCTGTTCTGACTTATGAGCTGTGTGCAGTGCAGTGTGTTGTGTGCGGTATGCAGTGAGAGATTCCCAGTGAGTTATGTGCAGTGAGATCTATGCTGTGTGAAGTGAGCTTTTTTTTGGGGGGGCTTTAAACAGTTTGAATTGGTTTTACTGCTTTTAACCAACCATAACCAATTTTATCTGGTCAGTGTGGGTTTGAACCAGTTTGAACCAGTTTAATCTAGTGAGAAATTGATTTGAACTGGTTCAGTTTTATCTGATCAGAAACCAATTTGAACAGTTTATATCCATTCTGAACCAGTTTGATACAGTTTTATCCATTACGAATCTGTTTGAACCAGTTATATACTGTCAGAACTGGCATGAACAAGTTTTATGTCTCTAACAGGAAACTCTTAGTCTCCAAGTTGTAGGCATTTTTCCTCACATTTATATGATTTGATAAATTTTATGTAATTTGGCACATTGATACATTCTAGGAGGGGGAGGGCAGATGTACCTCACCTAGAAGGGTTACAGTGGTGCCAAGCTGGTTTAGATCCTTAGACCTTGAGAATCTGTTGTCATCTAACATGTGTGAATTTGGTTAGCACCTCATTAAGTTATTAAAACCAGAGAATAAAAAACTGAATCAAATAATGGCTGTGTTCCCGGGACAATTTCCCACAGATGGCTGAGTAAGTCTAGTAAACAGAATAAAACAAAACAAAAATCAAGGGTATCGTTTGGCCTCTCTGTTGATGGTAGCCTCTAAATTTCATATTTCCTTGTTAATGACTTGGAAATGGGATGACTAACAAGCCCATATTCCTTCAGTAATTAGTACTGGTTTTTAGCGGTTATTAAAGCAGCTATTTTGTGGTAATGAATAACCAAGTCTGTGCAGGAGCCACCACTGGATTCTGTATGCTCAAAGTCACAGTGACTTTGTCCGGGGAGATTTCACCTAGTGTCTAGAAGGGTAGAAGTGAATTCAAGATAATGATATGCAATCTTTGATGTCCTATTTTCCTTGAAGTGAGGAACTTTTGGCTCACTTTCAAAGTTTACTTTAAAAATTATGAAATTTTTTTCCTACAGGGAAGCAAGTATAATATAGCAAAATAGTATTCAGGTGCTCACCATTTAACTTAAAAACCAGAACAATACAGATAAGTACTAACTCTCCCATGTGTTCTCTCTTCCCAGTCCTATTTCTTCCCTACCCCACTTATGCTTCCTTCCTCATGAAGCCACTCTCAAGTTGTTTATCATCCCACTAATTGTTAAACGTATTTTCACATATATATTATTATAAACCATTGTTTAGTTTTGCAATTAAAAGTTTATATGGCAGCATCTAGCTGATATAATTTGCTTTCCCACCTTTCCATACAGTGCTTGGCAGCTGGTATTTGTTAGTAATTCTGGGATGTGCACATCAAGGACAATGCTAGGGCAGAACAGACAAATTGATTGAAATTTTGGGAAATGGAATCTATGGGAAAAAGATGAAGATATTGGACTAATTATCTGAAAACTAAAAGATGGCTGGGATGTTGAAAAAGCAATGCTTTTGTACTGGGTTTTTATGAAAGACTCTGATTCAAACAGACTTGAATTTACATCCTCTTTTTACCACTTCTGGGGTGGGGAGATTTTAATAAGCATTATTATTTCAACTTTGGAGAAAGTAGGGTGAGAGTCATTCTGAAAAGGTTTTGATTAAGATGTGGGATGGGTTTTGAGTTTGAATGCTTTGTTTTGAATAAATAAAACATGTCTGACCTCTCAGACATCTTTCCTAGATGAGTCAATCAATCACACTGAAAATTTGTTTTGGGGTTCTTGTGGGTTCTGCAGGGTGAGAGGATGTTGGAAGGTGTTGCTGAGGCATTTCACACATATCTTTCCCTTTTCTCCTTGATCTCTTTCTTCCAAAAAAGTATGTAGTAATAAGAGCTAAAGTTGATGGGTCTTGGTGGATGAGTTAGGAAAAATTTGAATGCATTCCAATTTCGTTTCTCTAGGTACTGTGTTAAAATCATTTGAAACAACCACACATTCTTTTTCAGTCTTTTTTTTTATTATAAAGTTTATTCCGGTTGACAATTTAGGCCATAGACATGTAGATGAAATTTCCATAAAAGGGATGTCTATGTTGAGGGTTAGGAGGGGTGGAGATGGAAGGGAGTAGTAAGGGAGGAAAGGAAGGTGGTGTGTGGTCCCCAGGGAATACAAAGATATGAAACACACACACACACACACACACACACACACACACATATATATATATATATATATATATATATATAAAATAAGACAAAAAAGGAATCAGTACAATTTCCACGCTGGGGAGAAGCAGCTCTCCTGCCTGCCTGGCACTATGCAGATGGCTCTCTTTTTCTTTCTCCATTCCCTAATAATAACCCTGTCCCTTGTTTTTTCTTTCTCTTTGTTTAAATTTAATTAAAAATTTTGCATATATATGTATATTTATAATTATATTACATTAGTCCATTATTGTGTACCCCAGGGCTTTTCCACCTCACTAACATTTTTTAACCATCCTTATCTTTTGTTCTCTTCACCTCCCTCACCCTCTTCCCCCTCCTCCTCTCTCCCTCCATGGTTCAGTCCCATTAGTTGTTTTCATTTTTTCTCATTCATTTGTTTGTTTGTCCCTATATCCATCATAGTGAGACCATCCTGTACTTCTCTTTTTCTTTTCAACTTATTTTTGTTAATATGAGTCTTTCTAGTTCCATCCAGGTTGCTGTGAATGACATGTGTTTGTCCTCCTTGATTGATGCGTAGTATTCCATTGTTTATATGTGCCACATTTTTTTTAAGCCAACCATCTGTTTTGGGGCATTTGCTTTGGTTTCCAATTCTTGGCAATTGTAAATAGAGCTGCAATGAACATGCACGTACAGGTGTCCTTTGAATTAATGTTTTCATGTCCTCTGGGTAGATTCCCAGTAGTGGGATTGCTGGGTCGAATGGTAATTCCATTTTCAATTATTTGAAGGTCCTCCACAGTCTTCCATAGTGGTTGGACCAGTTTGCACTCCCACCAGCAGTGTAAGAGAGTTCCTTTTTCTCCACATTCGCGCCAACATTTGTTGTTGTCTGTTTTGTTTATATGGGTCATTCTTACTGGTGTAAGACCGTATCTCAGTTTGGTTTTAATTTGCATTTCCATAATTACTAGTGATGTGGAGCATTTTTTCATATGCCTATTAGTCATTTGTATCTCTTCTTTGGTGAAGTGTCTTTTTAGTTCTTCTCCCCATTTTTTGAGTGGGTTTTTTGCTTTTCAGTCTTAACGTCCTATCCAGATAGTGACAAAGACAAGATGATCCATATAACATGGCAGGAGCAATAACAATGGCGGTGCTGTTGTTAATTATCACTATTGGGGTTAGTTGTTTTAAAAACTCAACTCAGGAATCACAAAACAATGGAAGTCACCCCTTACCTCTCCCTGTTCTCCATTCCTCTTCTCAGGTCTCCTCTGTGGTGTGTATGTGTATGTTCAGAGCATTCAGTAAATTTTAGCACTTCCTGCTTATATCAATTTCAGCTTCTATGGTTAGAGCACAAAACTTGCTACCTTGTCAATGTTACTCACTACCCAGTGAGTTTGGTGCCAACCTCAGATCTAGGGTACAGAGCTAATCAGTTCATTTTGAATATTATATTTATTAAATGTGAATTAATTGAACATTATATTTATTAAATATGAATCAACTGAATTCAGCCAAGTGACTCTGATTTTCCGAACTTACTAATAACATTTCTTAGCATTAATTTAATGTTTACACTGTTAATGCTGCTAAATATGTTAACCATCAACATCATGGGAGATGGTGACCTTGCCTGACTCTGAATGGAATCAAAAAAACACGGTGCACAGCACTTGAAAAACAGATGTGACCTCAAAGAATGACATAAACAAAACAATGGAAAGGACTAATTTGACTTAAAACCTGACCCTGAAATAAAAATCTAAAGTTTGAAATTAAAAAAAATTATTATTATTGTTGTATAATTAAAAACAAATAAACCTGGGAAAATCTCTGATGGATTGTTTTCATATCATCAAAATCTGTAGCTGAATGGGAATAAAATTCATTAAATTTCTTTAAAAAAGTAGAAATTGAAAAAGTTATTTTGCTCATCATTTTTATGACAGATTGGGCTCTTCACTTTTTCAAAGAACAAAAAAGCCAAGATCAGGGTGGTTAACAAGTTGATCCAAGGAAATTTTAGAGGAGAAAACCACAGTTTTTTTTCTTTTTTTTTTGAGACTATGTCTCGCATTTTTGCCCATGGAACCGCAGGCTCACGTTGCCCGGGGTACCACGGACTCAAGCAATCCCCAGCCTCAGCTTCCAAGGTAGTTGGAATTACAGGTGTGCACCACCACGCCCAGCTATTTTTTGAAACTAGGTCTCACTGTGTTGCCCTGAGTGGGACTCGGGTCGCGATCCCTAGCCCCAGCTGTTTCATAGGCTGAAGCTTACAGGCACGAGCCACCATGCCCGGTTTGAAAATCACAGTGTTAAGTCTAATATTATCATTCTTAATGTGGCTAGAAAGATCCTATTTGTTGGGGCATGGGCCCTCACATTCTGTACCATATATGGTATCTTGGAACATCCACATCTGGTGACTTCTGTGGGGTGAATGGTCTACGACATGAATTCAAGTTCACATATTCTTTGTGATGAGGAACTATCTTTGTATGAATTTTTAGGACTTGACTTAATGGTCCTTTCATAGAGCCCACCCTTCCTCTTCGATTAATTTTCTCTGCTCATTCCCAAAACCTGTTGCTACCATAAAAAGGATGGGGTGAAACAGGCATGACGAGGAATGAGGTTAGGTCTGATTTTAATAGCTGGTTTAGGAGCTGGGTTCCAATGTGAACTCTGGAAAGGTCAGTGAGTGATAGTGAGACTCAAAGCCATCTGTTTTCCTACAGTATATGCCAGCAGCAAGAAAAGATCTGTTGAGGAATGACATCATCAGTGCCCTCTATCTGCCAGGAACGAAGAAGATTCATGAATGTTCACTGAGTTGTAAGCCACACCTTGGTGGTACCCATGGCTCACATAAAGATCAAGAAATCAAAGTTTAGCAAATTCTACCCCAAAGCTCAAAGAGTCACTGGGAAATGGACAAGAATAGACATCAGGTTCTAGGCCTTCATCACTCAGAATAATCAGAGTGTAGCATGAGATGCCAAGAAGCAACAATAGCCACCATTGTTAATTTTATGACTGTGGTTAGCTGTTATTTTGAATCATGGGGACTTTAGAAAGTGAGAAATTAGTTTCTTTTTTAGTAACTTTCAATTCAGTTTGGTTCATGTGCAAAAATAAGAAGTAGATGAACTAGCATAGTATTGGTGCCAAATAATGTATGTAGACAATAAGTTTAGAGGAGGACGTTTTCTCCCAGACTGGGCAATCAGGGAAACCCAATGAAAATGACTTGAGTTGGGCCTTGAGGAAAGATAGGACTTGGATTTTTGGAGAGATGAATTGGGTCCAGTGTCTAGTCTGAAAGATGTGAGTAAAATTAGGGAAGTATGTGGTGTGTTCAGGTGTGGGGTGATGATACCAGTAGATAAAGTGTTACCTTACTTACATTTTAAAAGTCCCTTTAGAGTTGTTAATCAAGGATCAAGCTAGCTATCACTTCTCTGAATTTCTTGAGGTGAATTTTCTTTCTGTCTGAGGTAACTGTCTGACCCTGCCCACCTATGCCACCTTTGATGGTTATCATGACCAGTCAGAGGGTCTCCTTACCCACTGGATTTCTTACTGGTCAGAATTCCCACTAGAGAAGCAGTTCCCCTTCCCTTTCTCCTGTCAAGTGGTGAAATCATCCGTGTCTGCAAGAAGTGGTCATAAGCAAATTTGGATAGTTTGTTTTTATGGAAAAGAAGAGGATTTTAAGAAGATGAAAATGGTCAAGAGTTTTGACAGCTGTGGAGAAGTCAAGGAGAATGAGATTTGATGGATCTGTTTTTTTCTGTGTTGAGTAAAGTAGAACTACCTGTTCATTTCTTTTTGGATTATAGGGACACAGTCCCTACAAGTTATATAAGTCAGCCATTGCCAACTCTTCTGCTCAAACTTGAGTAATCTTTCCTATCATTCTTATATATGTTATTAAAAAAAAGCCCCACCATTATCCACATCTTAAAAATTAAGCTCTGCTTTAATTTACCATCTATAAAGATGGGTTTATTTGGTGTGTGTATGTCCTGTAGGTTTTTATTATGTTAAGGAGTTGCTATGGTCTGTTATTAACATTAAGGAGTTTACTTTTACTTTAGGCAGAAAGGTTTGATTGATATTAACATTCTGAGAGAAATTTATGGAAAACAGTTTTTAATTTGAAACATCAATGCAATTGGTGCTCTTGCTAACCTTTCAGGAAATTCTTATAAATTTTTGTGGAGAAGTTGAAGGAAGGCTGTCCATAGAAGAGGGGACACATTTATTTTAAAAGGTTAGGAAAGTTTCATAATAAACCAATGGGAAGGAGTAGGGAAGAAGTATGAAATAGACAGATTTTTGTCAATATTTAATTATAATGGAAAATATTAAAAGAAAAATTGATAAATCCATTACCCTTTCATATCAATTATTTTTTGCTTCTTGAAAGTATTTTTGTTTTTAAATATTTTTCTTATTTTTGTTCTTGCCTTACCAAATTTATGTTCAAAATCTAGCCCATATTGTCAAAAACATTGTACAAAACAACAAAACTGGACCACTGTCTCATACCATACATAACTTGAAATGGATCAAAGACTTGGATATAAGACCAGATACCATAAAATTCATAGATAAAAACATAGGCAAAAATCTCCATGGTAAGCATGTCTTTGGGGACTTAATTATAGTGTCAAGGGAAACTAAAGTGAAAATGAGCAAAAGTAAACAAATGACCACATTGGAAGCTGTCATTTTCTCCCTATTAAATGGGCGAAAAAATTTGCACATCATATTTTTGACAAGGAGTTAATACCCACGATCTGCAGATCATGTAATGAGTAAAAAGAAAGCAACCTAATCAAAAAATGGGTGAAAGAGCTAAAATGGTACTTCTCCAAAGAGGGTACAAAGATGGATAATAGGCACAAGAAACATATTCATAATTACTTATCATCAGGGAAATGCAAATCAAAACTGTGATACCATCTACTCCTGTGACAATGTCTACATTGGGGAGAGCAGAAACAAGTTCTGGTGTGTTGAGAAAAAAGTCAACATTGTTTGAAATATACACTGGTCCAGCCCCTATGGAAAATGTTGTGGAAGTTTCTTAAAATACTGAAAGTAGATCTACCATATGATCCAGTGATGTCTCCTAGGTACCTATCCTAAGGTACCTAAGGATAAGGATGAACTCAAAGGATATGATCACTCCTGTGTTCATTGCAGTACTATTTACGATAGCCAAGTTATGGAAACAGACAAAGTGCTCAAGGAGAGTGAATGAAGAAAATGGAATCCTACTCAGCTACAAAGAGATGAACTCTTGCCCTTTGCAACAACATGGATGGAACTATGCGTGTGTGTGTGTGTGTGTGTGTGTGTGTGTGTGTGTGTGTGTGTAGGATATGATAAACAAAGTAAGTCAGAGCAAATAAGACAAATATCAGATGACTTCACTCATATGTGGAATGTGAAAAACAAGGCAAAGAAACAGACAATATCAGACCAAAACAAACTCTAGAAATCAGACTACAGACTACAGACTACAGAACTGAGGTTCATAGCAAAAATTGAGCAGGAACTTCAGACGAGATCAGGCGCATTCAGGGTGGTATGGCCATAGACTGAGCAGGAACTTCAAAGATTGCCCAAATCACCATCTCCACACCTGCCTCCTCCACTGTCAACATCATCCACCAGAGTGGTACATATTTATATTTGATGAGCCTGAATTAACACCTCCTAATCACCCAGAGTTCCCAATTTGCTTTAAAGTTAACTCTTGGTGTTGCACATTTTGTGAGCTTGGACAAACATACAACCTGTGTCCATGTTTATAGTATGTATAGAGCAATTTCATTGACCTAAAAAACCTTCTGTACTACCTCTATTCATTCCCTCCTTCTCCCAACTCTTGTAACTTCTGATCCTTTTACTATATCCATACACATATCAATGTTGAGGTTTTGCAATATGACTAGTCTAAATGGAGGCAAAAATATAAAACACACATTGGATTTCAAAGACAATATGAAAAAAAACATTTCAACAGTTTTTATATTGAGTATGTGAGACAATGATATTCTTTTGGATCTATTGGTTTAAATAAAATATTTTGTTGAAATTGATTTCACTTATTCCTTTTGCTTTCTAGATATGGGATGGTTAGAAGAAAATGCAAGGATGATGTGGCTCACCGTGGCTTGTGTTATTTTTCTTTGGGAAATCTGATTTAGAATAGCCTCAATCCTTACAATCAATTTTCCTCATCATTGAGTTGGCAGGTCAACTTTGTCAATTCATATAGAGTAGGGTTCCTGCTTGCACATCCTAATTTATTCTGCTTTTTGTATGTGAACTCTAGCCATTAGATTGGGTAGATTTTGGTGCACTTGCAAAGACTCAGCTTCTAGTTCCTTAACGACACCTCTGTTTATGCCGATCAGTAGTGCCAGGACATAATAATCCCAACTAATGACACGCTGCTGGTTTCTAACCAGTAGATAGCGGTCTTTTTCCAAAAGAAGAAAGACGCCTATAATCTCTGCACTTCACACAACTGACATTTATTAGTGCTTTTCAAAAAGGCAGTGATACATATTAAGGGAACTCAAACTGCAGGTGCAGTTTCCACCATATTTTAGAGATGTTGATGGGATAAAAGATTTTACGTGGCTGTCAGCACCTCCAGTTTAGTCATGGGAAGTAATTGTGGGGTTCATGAATATCAGAGATCCTGAAATTATAGTTTGACACTTCAACAAATTAAATCTTGATTAGCCCCTTGAGATGTTTAGTGGTAATTGATTGACAGAGGTAAACTGGCAAGTGTGGATGTGTGTGTATATTCTGAAATGTTCCTCATTCCTAAAAGTGGTTGAGGACTTGTGCATGCACATGTATGGTCTAGATCCTGGTGGGTTAACTTGTTCAGGGGATATTTATTTGGGTTAAAAACCTCTATTCAGCCCCCAGAGAGCAGCAGAGTACACTGATCAACATAATATTGATTGGATGGGGTCACTGAGGATAATTGTCACAACAGAGACCTTGCAGGATGAACCAAGCAGAAAATGGGAAAATGCTGGAAGGGTGGCGGGTGCCTGTAAGTTTCATCCTATGAAGTGGCTGGGGCTAGGGATCGCGGTTTGAGTCCCGCTCGGGGCAATACAGTGAGACCTAGTCCCCAATAAATAGCTGGGCGTGGTGGTGCACGCCTGTAATCCCAACCACCTGGGAAGCTTAGGCTGGGGATTGATTGCTTCAGTCTGTGGTATCCCGGGCAATGTGAGCCTGAAGTTCCATGGGCAAAAATAGCGAGACCTAGCCTCAAAAAAAAAAAAAAAAAAAAAAAAAGAAGTGAGAAGAATGTGGAATATTGAGTTACAAGACCTGGGTTTGAGTCCTGGAAACCATCATTTATTAATTATAATGACTACAGGGAAGCTGACTGGCATAGTTCCCAAACCTATAAAATGATAACGAATGTTATTAACAGTGAAAATAATAGCCCCCAACTTGCATGGTTGTTTTGAGAATTGGAGATGACATGCCTAAAAGCAGTTTTATTAATAGAAAAAACATTACTTAACTTCCTGGCTAATAAATACTTTGACTGTGTGGAATTATTAGTTATAGTGTGTACATACTGGGTAGCAATTTTCCAAGAATTTGACTGCAATAAAATACATTAATAGTAAAATCCCACTGATATTGAATACTTTTTGATTATTCTAAGTGCATGTCAAGGATTTGCTTGCTTCTTTAATTCTGAAATGCTACAACAATTGCCCCAGAAGATATGGTAGAGTAAGATGGTCAGTTAGCCTTAAGATAAAAAATACTTTTTGGAAAACATTTTAAAATGAACTCTGTTCTTCTATGATCGTCATAGATGTTATAATAATAACAGTTCATAACTAAAATGTATTAGCCATGATGATGTGCTTAGCAGATTCTAGTACTGCTGTGTTAGGCTACACCATAGAGACTGGTCTGTGTGCAAGGATGGGTGAAAATTATGCCTGGAAATTGGCTTAAATTTACTTTTATTTGATTTTGTCCTATGGAAATTTATTGGCAGTGTAAAGGATGGACATAACAACATAGAACATGAGTGGTTGCTGGTCACCATTGCTTCCTTTGTGTTTAGTGGCGGGACCCCCATAGTTTTTCTCTTTGGTGAATCTTGATAAGCAGAGGGAAGAGCACACAGTAACTGCCTTTATATCCTGTTATCCAGAAATATTTTTCGAGAATCTTTATACTTTCCTTTGTCTTATCTTAGTACTCATACTTTTAAAAAATTGATTTACAGCATCTTATGATTTCAGAGCATATGTATATGTTCACACCTCTGCTGATTTATTACCATACCACACCAATTACTAAGTCACCCAGAGTCCTTCACAATAATAATCCACTGCCTTCTCTATCCTTCTCTTTCCCCCTGATAACCTCAATTCTACAGCATACTTTTAGGGGTTGCTATTGATTTGTTCTGTCTGACCCATTGTTTTTTACATTTCACCTATAAGTAAAACCATCTGGTATTGTCTTTCTTCTGATTTATTTCCCTCAGCATTATCCCCTCCAGTTTCATCCACATTGTCACAAAGGGAAGATTATTTTTTCATAGATGAGTAGTATCCTATTGTGTAAAAATGGGTTTGCCATATGGTCCATCTATTTCACCCTAGGATTCTATGCAAGAACACAAAAACACCAATTCAAAAGGAAACCTTACACCCTTTTATTTATTGAAGCACTATTAACAATAGCCAAGATATGAAAACAACATAAATACCCCCAAACAGATTAATGGATCAAGAAATGGTAAATATACACAATGGAAGACTACTTAGCAATCAAAAAGGACAAATCCATGTCATTTACAACAATTTTTAAGAAAAGAGTAGTAAAAAAAAGCAAACTGATGTCTTTTATTGGGGGGGACTAGGTCTCACTATATTGCCTAGGGTAGTCCTGATCTTGCAGACTCATGCAATCCCCAGCCTCAGCCTCCCAGGTAGCTGGGATTACAGGCACCTGCCACTGCACCCAGTTGCTTTTTTGAGAACCAGGTCTGCTATGTTCCCTGGGGTTGTCTCAAACTTGTGAACTCAAATGATGCCAGGCCTCTTGTCTCCCAGTACTTGGATTATACGCGCATGCCACCACACCCAGCTCAAACTGATGTCTTGTAGTTCTCATTGTGCAGGTCCTTCACCCCTTTACTGCTTGCCCCTAGGTTCTTAATTCTTTTTGATGTCTTTGTAATTGGAATTGTTTTCTTGATTCTATTTCTTTCCCTTCTTGCTTTTGCTTGCACATAGGAACACAGCTGCATTTTGTCAATGGATTTTGTAACTTTCTACTGAATTGAATTATTGTTTCAATTAGCATTTTAGTGAAGTCTCTGGTGTTTTGTTTGTATATTTTTTATGCCATCTGCAAATAATACTTTTACTTCTTTCCTAATTTGGATTCCTTTTATATTTTTCTCTTGATTAATTGTACTAGCTAGAATATGATTTGAATAATGCTTTAAATACTATGTTGAATAGTAGTGGTGAAAGTGGGTATCCTTATTCTGTACCTGATCCTAAGGGGAAAACTTCCAGTTTTCCATTATTAAGAATATTAGCTGTGAGTTTGTCCTTTATTATATTGATGTATGGTCTACCTATTTTTTTTTTTTTTGAATTTTTTTTATTCACAAATGGATGTTGAATCTTATCAAATGCTTTCTCTGTATCTGTTGTTCTGGTCATATGATCTTTAACTTTCCTTTTGGGGATGTGATGAATTACATTGATCAATTTTTTTATGTTAAACCATACTTGATAAACCTGGAATAAATTCCACCTGGTCATGATATATGATCTTTTTAATGCAGGATTGAACATGATTTGCTAAGATCTTGTAGAGAATTTTTACATCTAAGCTCATTGGAGAAGATACTAGCCTGTAGTGGTTTTATTATTATTTTTTTTGTGACATCTTCATATGATTTGAATATCAGAGTCATATTGGCCTCATAAAATATATTTGGAAGCATTGTTTCTCTTTTGAAAGAGTTTGAGAAATTTGGGGCTTGCTTCCAGAAATATCTTATTTGGATATAGAATGCAAGCTCTTGCCTCCGGAATATACAGAATCTCCGAGGTTCAGGTTCTGGGCCTTGACATTCATTCTGGGCCAGCACTGTGATTACATCTTTGTCCAGGTCATGGTCTGCTTCATTTTTATAGAAATAGCTCCTTCAGTGGCTGTCTGTGTGACTTACCAATCTAAAACATATGTCTGGGTTCCACAGTCTTATTTAAACTCTGGTGTCCAGATGAAATAGACAGAAAGAAACAGTACTAGACATTCCAGTATTAGGGAGTCAGTTCTTTAGATTTACGTTATGTTTTCTTAGTGATTCTGCTTTAAAATATAATTTCCCCTGAGAGGGCACCAGAATGTTATTGTGAATTACGTTTGCTTTATTAGATTTCTGCCATAACAAGAACAAGGCAGCATAAACACCACTGCTCCTCTGGGATGAAATGAGGTTTAGAAAGGTGGAGAGACTGGGTAGAAGGTCACAGCAAACATATTTACCTCCTTTATGATTTTAAGGCCTAGCTTGCCAAGGAGACTACTTTTGTTTTCAATCGTGCATTTATTCACCAAGTGCCAACCCACTGGGGTTGTTCACTGTGAAGGGTTAAGGCTGCCCTGGTCTGTGCTAGGGACATTACTACTATTTCTCTGTAGGTCACTGCTCTCAGGTGCACAACTGCATTTATCTTGCTGAGATAACATTCCTTTTCAAGCAGCATGTATGTCCTTTAGGAAGGAGAGATGGGTTTGTATGTGTGCCCACTTTGTGAAAAGTGGTCAGGAATTCTCTGTACATCCAATTTATTTTCATCAGTGATCACTGTGGTATATTTCAAAGTAATTTGGAAGCTTGACCAATGACAAGAAAAATTAATAACCAAAGAACTTCAGAGAAATATATAAATTCTTACTGTCTCCATAATCCTTCTGTCATCCATCCATCCATCCATCCATCCATCCATCCATCCATCCATCCATCCATCCATCCATCCATCCTCCATCCTTTTATTCATGCATCCAGTCTATTACCTTCCTCATTTCAGAAATCTTTATTGAGTATTCATTACCATGCAGAACACAGGCTAAGTGTTATGGAGGATACAGCAATACATTTGATAAGTTCCCCCAAACCAAAGGATTTTATAAGGGAGATAAAGCATGCACACATTAAACATAAACAACCATGAACAATTATTTATATTCCATCAGGCACTAGTAAAAAGTTAGGAAGACACAATTTCTCTCCCTTCAGTGAGCTTATCTTGTGTGGCTGTGCTAATCAAATAACAAAAGAAATATGATAACAGGTATATTATGACATATGACGTGAAAGAGACACAAAATCATGGAGATGAAAGGAAAACATTTAATTAAGTGGAGTTCAAGAGAAGGGGAATGTAAACTGTATGAATACATTACCTTTGAACTGGGGATTGATAGATGAACAAGATTAGGAAAGATGGAAATCATGTTAATAAAAATGCACAACAATACATAAAAAAAGGAATAAACAAAACAAAGCAAAACAATGTCTTATAGTTTTCATTGTGCAGGTATGTCCCTCCTTTGTTAAGTTTGGTGTTAGAGTCTTAATTCTTTTTGATATGAGTATAATTGGAATTGTTTTTCTTCAGTCTTGATTTCTTCCCCTTCCTGCTTGTGTTTGCATAGAAGAACACAACTGCTTTTGTAAATGGATTTTGTAACCTACCTCACCATCTTGAGTTATTGTTTCAGTTAGTATTTTGGATAAAAGCAGAAAATCACAATGTGTGTTAGGAAAATACACACTCTTAAAAGAAGTGTGAGATATGTGTTGAAGGCAGAAGTGGGAGGGGGAAAGTTTGGACTCAACGGGTTGTTGTGAAAGATAGCTGATGGGTTGAGTGACAGAAGAGATGCTATGTACTGGGAAGATTGACTCAGTGATGCTGAGATGGTAGATGGCAGAGATGCTATGTACTAGGAAGATTGACTCAGTGATGCTGAGATGGTAGATGGCAAGGCATGGGAGGTGGGGAATCCATTCAGGCAGCAATTAAAGTGGTCACCAAGGAGAGTTAATGAATGTTTAAAGAGTAGAGAAGTTTCAGATTTAAGGAATGATGTAATTTGGCAACTATTTAGAGGCAATTATATTTCCACAAAAATATTTTAAAAGAATTACAAATATTTATTGTAGCCCTTCTGTGTGCCAAGTCTGGGCACACTGTGCATTTTCTAATTTCATTTCCACGGCATCTCTTTATGATAGGGACTTTTATGGTTTCATGTGACTGGTGAGGAAACGGTCATGACATCGACTGAGGTCACTGAGCTTTAATAGCAGAGCCTGGATGGGCTTTGCCATCTACCAGCATGCGGCACGCACAGCCAGCCCCTTGGACTGTAACCTCATAGAGCACTATTTTGTGCCTGTGGTTTGATGTCTTAAATGAGAATAAATGGCAAGAAACAAACAAGATCTATTCATAAACGAATATTTGAAATGGTGGGTGCTCTGTTATTACTTTACTTTTCATCCCTTGTTTGTGAGGCTTCTTGGATCCACCCTTCTTCGTAGTTTATCAAGACACTTGTAATTTTAAATTCAGGGATCCTAGGAAGACAGAGACTCTCTCCCATGCTCTCTTGCCTGGTCCTTGTCCAGAGGTACTTGTCCAACTGGGCTTGATTTCCATCTATCAAACCCTAGCTGTCAGTGATCTGTAAGTCACTACATGTGCCTGTGCCTTAGTTTCCCCATCACACTGGCAATAGCAATGATAATTCCTTCACACAGTAGTTGAACACACTAGATGTGCTATCTGCAGTCCTGAACAATGCCTGCTGCCAGTTGTGTGCAATATATGACAGGTATGGTGGGATTACTAAGAGTTACTGATTCCTAGTTCTTCAGATTTTTCTTTAAGGACCTCCTTCTAATTTTCTAGTTTCTCCCTCTGCAATATACCTCCTCCATCATCTCTTACACAGAGCTCATAACTTTTCTATTGGCAGTTTTCCTAAGAGCCCAATTTCATGGCATCTTTACTTTTCACAGTATTTTACAGTTAATATAGGAAGAAATATATTTTAATTCGCAATGGTGTACAGTCAGATGTAGGTTCAAATCCTAGTTTAACATCAATCACTTGTACAAATCACTCATCTTCTTCGTTATAGTTAAGGCAAATTCACTTGTTGTAACGGGTACACCGTCAAAACACTGGCCTCATGCAGTAGTCTTATTTCTAGTAAAGTGAGATGTTGTTGCACCTGAGGAGTGATACAGGCACCCGGGTTCACCCTGAGGATGTGGTTTCAAAGTTTCCTCCCAGGATGTGGTTTCAAAGATGCTGTGGAAGAGGAAAGAGCAGGGAGGATGCCATTTGGGAGTCTTTGGGGCACGACTTGGGATTGTCTACATCACTTGGGATCATATTTCATTGTCTGGAACTTAAATGGCCTCACAATTTCTAGGGAGTCTGGAAAATGACCTGTTGGCTATAGGAATGACAAACTACTCCACAATCATGCCAAACTCAGTGACTGATAAGACTATTTATTGTCATACTCATGTTTGCTGGTTAACTGTAGCCTGACCAGTCCAGGTTGGGCTGGGCTGGTGACGAACTCAGGTGCGGGGTTCAGGGTCATGGCTGGGTCTGGGCTCAGAGCCAGCAACTTCCTGGAGGAAGCACTTCTCAAGATGACAGCGGAAACATGAAGGTGTATTTACTTCTCAGGGCTGCTGTTACAAAACACCACACACTGCGTGACTTACCATAGAAGAATGTTTTCACTTAGTTATGGAGGCCAGAAGTTCAATTCATGGTATCTACATGTCTACACAGTTATGCGCCTCTGAAACTCCTAGTTATTATTTATTTATTTAAATTAAAAAATTTTTTTTTGTGTGGGAAGAAAGCAAGTTACATAGATAGATATACATATTACCATACCATAATTACAAAATTATAACCATGCAAAATAATATATTATTTACTAATGTGCGATTTAAAAGTTTCAAATACTACTGGAATGGCAAACATCAAATTCAGTGTACTGATTATTATTCTGGGAATGTATAATGGGGAATAGGATAGAAGATAAATTCACAGAGAATGTCAACTATCTCTGTGATGGCTTTTTTTTAATTTAGTTTAATTTAAAAAAATTTGCATATATATGTGTATTTATATTTATATTACATTATTGTGTACCCCACAGCTTTCCCCTAACACCTGTTAATCATCCTACTCTTTTGTGCCGTTCGCCTCCTCGCCTTCTTCCCCCTCCTCCTCTCTCATTCCATTGTTCAGTCCCATTGGTTGTTTCTATTTTTTCTTATTCGTTTGTTTGTTTTTCCCTATATCCATCATATAAGTGAGACCATACTGTATTTCTCTTTTTCTTTTTGGCTTATTTCTGCTAATATGAGTCCTTATAATTCCATCCATGTTGCTGCAAATGACATGTGTTTGTCCTCCTTGATTGATGCATAGTATTCCATCGTTTACATATACCACATTTTTTTTTCAGTCAGTCGTCGGTTTTGGGACATTTGGTTGGTTTCCAAATCTTGGCGATTGTAAACAGAGCTGTAATAAGCACGTGCGTACAGGTGTCCTTTTGAATTAGTGTTTTCATGTCCTCTGGATAGATTCCTAGTACTGGGATTGCTGGGTCAAATGGTAATTCCACTTTCTAAGACTCCTAGTTATTATTTACATTACATTTCTTATATTACAAATATTTCTTAGCACATTCCAACTTTTGGTGACTCAAGGTGTTCCTGGACTTGTGACGACATATCTCTAATCTCTGCCTCCAACTTTGATGGTGTCCTTCTCTGATCTGTCCCTGATAAGGTCACACTTACCCTACCTCAGTCCCTACCCTACCTCAGTCAGATCATTGCTCACCTTCATTACACCATTAAAGGCCATTTACCATTAAGGTCACATTCTGAAGTTTTGCATGGACATGAATTTGGGAGCTAGTGATGCTCTTCAACCCACTACGGAATATAAGATCAACTAGGTAAGGCCATTGGATCTACGCATGATGCCCCAAACAGCCACAAGTCTAAACCCAAAGTTAAGCAGGCCCCACTGCTGATGGGAGAAGTTGCTAAATCACTTTCAGATGGTAGAATATAGGGGGAGGTAAGAAAGTGGGGCCAATAATTCAATCCACTATAAAAGCAGAATTTGCTATGAGCCCAGCAGAGATTGGTGGTGCTTCTGCAATGGTTTCTCGCTCTCCCTCTCATCTGTATGAATGGATTTTTTGAGAAGTTTGTGCCTTATGGGATTGTGGTGATTAAATGATCACACACGTGGACTGCTTAGCACAGTATGTGGCACATAGTAAACACTGAATTAGCATTAACTTTCATTGTTCTTCTAGATCGTGTGTTCTTTCTCTCCTGTTAACTTTGCTCTTTTTTGTTATGCCTATGCTCCACCCCCCTTTTCAAACTTTCATCAACACAAGCAATTTGATTTTGCATAATTCACATAAATCAGAAAACAAATTCCCTTGGTGATGAATCTCATTACCTTAGAATTTGGAATAGGGCAGTGCCAATTATAAGGTGAGAGAACTATTTATGACATTAACTATTAGGAGAGTACATGATGGTGGGTAAGAAACAAACCAGACAACTGCTTTCACATCCTGGAGAGGAGGTTGCTGTGGGTGGAAGTAATTGGTGAGGATTCATGAAAGCAGTGGGAATGGAAATGAACCATTACCTTGCAGAGCGGAAATGATCCTATTCTGATTTGAAGCAGAGGCTGATCAGATAAGGACAGTGTGGTTGCATCGTCACCCAGGCTGGCTTCTTGACGGAGACACAAGAGCAGTTCCCGGGAGCAATCCCACTGTTCGGAAGATGAATTGTTTTATGCTAATGAGTCATATTTCATCATTTCCGGGAGCTGGTGCTGGAGAAGGGACTGTTGTTGCATGAAACCTTTTTATAAAAACTATTTATTTGGTGGAGTCTTTATGTTTAACTTTTGTACCAAAATAATTTCTGAATGGTGACTCATTTCCAGCCTACATGGCGTGCACAGATGCAGCTCATGCGAACTGAGGATGGTGCTTTCATTTTAAAGAGCCAGTGTGCCATTTACATCTCATGATTACTTTTTCTTTTTTTCCTTTTAAAATAAAAGAAGTACCTGGGGAAAGAAATCAATCTGGCTCTGTGTAATAGTCCTGCCTGTAACGTACCAGACAAAGTGGGGTATTGATAAAGTACTTCTTCGGGCTTTTTTAGAAACACTATTTGGAACTACCATTATGTAGTACTGGATCATATTCCTGTCTCTTCTTCCCTCATCACACCAAAGCCCACAGGGTCTGCACAGAGGTTTCTAGACTAACTTTTGGCAACAGTGACTGCTTTGCTATTATCTGTGACCTGTTTTATTGATCTTGTTCTGTCTAACCAGGTTTCCTCTATACAGATGCTTCAAAGGACAAAATAACTGTGATGACCCTATTTCCACAAGAGTATCAACTTGCTTTTTTTTGTTGGTAGTGGCTATATGGAGCTGATTATTGTCCCCCCAATTCCTGTTCAGTTTGAACCACAGAATGTGGCCCGTTTGGAAGTAAGGACTTGCAAGTGCAATTGATAAACTTGAATTAGGTAGAGTAGGTCTCAAGTTCAACAACAGGTATCCTTCTACAAAGGGTGTGTGAACACACAAATGCACGTGGTTGATGAGACCAGGTTCAAAAGAGTCACATCTGCAAGCCAGTGAGTGCCAGCAGCTACCAGGAGCTAGCAAGAAACAGGAAAGGACTCTTTAGGGGAGCACAGTCCTCCCCAAACATTGACTCACACTGCTGGTCTCCCAGCCTGGAGAGAACAATGTGTTGTTTATGAGAATTTCCATGGCAGCCCTCAAGTGCTAGGGTACTGGTGTAGGGGCTCTGTTTCCACTCTTGTTTCCTGTCATGTGACTTGAGTCCCACTAGTTACCCAACTTGCTCATTTGTTTGCTCCCTCATTCAGGGAAGACTGGTTTAAACTGATTGTTACTGATTGGAAGGATAAAGTGATTATTTACTGCAGCCTTTCCCCATCTTCTTACTTCTGCCTCTGGGGAGCAGGCTGATGGCAGAGGCTGTGTTGGCTTCTTGGGGTGGGTCACCCGATAGCAGTGCAGACCACATCTTCCAATACTACTCTTTCTTTTATTTCTCTCTCTCTCAAACTCACTGTCTCTGTCTTACTTCTCAATTTGTTCAGTCTATAGCGTGTGCATATGGGTTGAGGTGAGGGAAGAAGTGTTCCTTGAGAACTCAATAGTAGTAAAGTTCTTTCTGTTTTCAAGAAAGCGGTGTCTAGGCTCCGCTGGTAGTGACATTATGTGGAGGAGTAATGAGTCCTATTCTGTCAGCCAGGTACACCGTGCCTTGAACATACCCCACAGACAGAAGAATGTGCCAGTTTTTCTTCATCTTCCAGCAAAAATGACTTCAATAGTTTCTGAAAGGCCCCTGAGTTCTTAATATACTTTTTGTCAGTGGATTATTTTCTTTAAATTTTTGCATGAAAATGGGATAGGGATGGATCAAACATTAAAAAAATTTTCTGTTAAAACTTATTTTGATGTTTTCACCTTGTAGTTTTACTTTGAGTTAATTGCAAGTTCATGGAAAGTTGAAAAAGAATATGAAGGAGAACCTGTGTGTGCCCTAAGCTAAATTCCACCTGTGTGTGCCCTAAGCTAAATTCCACCTGTGGTAACTGCTCTAGTGCCTAGCACTAGAGCAGTAATAGAACCAGGCAATCGACCCTAGTATTCATCAGATTTTGAGGGTGCTCCCAGAGCTCCCCCATATCTCAGTGGGCAGTAGTTAGTTCCTTTCCCATCTGCCTAGTTAGAAGGTCCTGATTCCCAGACTACATCTTTGGCTTTCCTGGGACAAATGAAAAATAGGGGAAAAGGAACTAACTAGATGCTTGGGAAAATTTCTCAAGTTATTTTGAGGTATGTGGAAGAAATAGGTAAGGAAATAAATGGGGGGAGGGAATTTTAATTATTGTGTAGCTTTTAGATTCCTACCCCTACCCTCACCTCCATACCCCTGCTGGATTAAAAAGTTTCAAGTAAAGGTCTTTGATCTGCAACCACAGTGTTGTAATATATTCTTTCAAATGTTATCTTGACCCACTTTTGGGGTTGTGGCTAGCGTTCATTCATTCAGTGACCCTTCTAAGATGATTAAGTCCACCCAACTAGTTCCTTTATCATGCCCTCACGCTCTGGGTCACTAACCACTCTCCTTTGTCACCCAGAACTTGTTTTCAGTTAGCCAGGGAGGGACTAACCTATGCTTCAGGATCCCCTGAAATTATTCAAACTAACTAATTCTAAATCTGTCGACCAGCCCCACCTCATCCTTTAGATATGGGCATGCCCACAGTTCCCCCTTCTTCCTCTGCCAGTGACTGAGCTGGTGTTACCTGCTGTGGTCTCTGTGGCATGTCATACATAGGTGGCACACTGGGGCCTGGAGTGTAAGAAACTTTTTCCTTTTTTGAGACTAGGTCTTGCTATTTTTGCCAGTGGAACCGCAGGTTCATGTTGCCCCGGGGTACCACGGATTCAAGCAATCCCCAGGTTCAGCTTCCCAGGTAGCTGGGATTACAGGCGCATGCCACCACGCCCAGCTATTTTTTTGGGACTAGGTCTCACTCTGTTGCCCCGAGCAGAACTCGAACTGTGATCCCTAGCCCTAGCTGCTTCATAGGCTGAAGCTTACAGGCACGCGCCACCATGCCTGGCTAGAAACTATTTTTGGCATCTTCTCTCCTGTTAGCCTTCTTGTACCTGAGTAGTCACATCTATTGGGGCAGGAATGCAGACCCTCTGACTGCATCCCTTCTCTGGGGTCATGATTGTGGCTTCTAGACTAACAAGGAAAATAAGAGAAGGAAAGATCAGCATGTGTGACTTCACTCTCTTGTGCCATTTTGGCTCGATCACGGGTGACAGGAAGGATGTGAATGGGGCAATTTGGGCTAGAAAGGGAGAACATTGTCACTTAGAGCCTATTTTAAGTTCTTTGTGGAAGATCAGGCAATTGGCCTCAAGATTTTTTTGAAAAGAGTGTGATTGTTTTCTCTGTAGTGAGTGTCCTTAAAGATGCATCAATACAAGAACTGTTATCAGCCTATGCTAATATATTTTTCCTAGCTCTTTTATGCATACAAATATTTTCCTTTATAGGTATATATGTGTGCATATACATATATACATGTTTGTACTATTTCATATAACATTAGAACTTAATATCATAAAGAATCCATCATTGCAGTTGATCCATATTAATACTTTTAACTGCCTGATGAAGTTTTATCTCATGATATACCATGATGTACTCAACTAATGCTCTACTTTTATTATTTTATGCCCCTACTACTAAAACAATATGCCAATGAGCATCTTTGTGCAAATGTTTTTCCACTCTGTGAACTATTTTCTTAGAATTAAAACCATTGAGTTAAAGGATACAATGCTTTTTCACTTTATGTACATTGCCCAAATTTATATCTGTTTAAGATGATTTCAATAGAAAACATGTATTCCACATTCCAAAATATTTAAAATTAAAGATAACTAGAGAGGAAGTATTTTTAAAATTAAAAATAAAACAACACACATATACTATGTGGTGGAAGAAAATCTGGGAAATATGTGGTTAGAGAGTAAGGTTCCTGATCAAGACATTGAAGATCAAAGACTCTTTGAAGGAGACGTAATAATTTACACTTAACCCTCCCCCCCCCCAAGTTATTCTTATATGAACTGAACTTCCTTCTCTTTAACAGATGAGAATTTGAGAAATGAAGGCTCAGAGAGATTGGATGGCCTACCCAAGGGGCTGAATCCCTTCATTATAGTGGAGATGATTTTGAGCACCCCGTGAAAAGGTTAAAGCAGAAGTCATCTGGGAGAGTCATTAATACCTGCAGTCTCCTGCCCATCAGAGCCATCTCCTGACCTAAGCTGCTCTAATTAAGGGTCAAGGGAGAGTTCCAGTGCAATCTCTTTCTAACTTGAGACTGTCATTCAACTTATTTTTGCCTCACTCAATGGCGGAAGCCTATTTATTAAGTCATTAGTCAATTTGCTCTTTTAAGAGACAGCACATGTCCTTTGTCCTTTTTGACTGCCTAATTCTGTGTTTTCTCATTTGGAAACTAATTGTCATGCTAAGTTATTGTCATGACCTGGCATTTAGGCCAGTTAATTTGGAGGAAAGTGAAAAGCAGTTAAAGATGGGGAGAAACACCAAGTCTCAGAGTGAAAGTTCTTTTGAGTTCTCCAAAGGTGGGTCTCATCATCAGAGCTGTTTTTCGGGGTGGGGCGGTTGGTCTGGAGACCTAAGTTAGCAAGCATATTTGTGGCTATGATTTTTCAATTCTGCTTCTGGAGTCCTCATCTCTGAGGCCCTATCAGGAGTATTTTCTGGGAAGTTGATGGTTGAAGAAGGTATGATTCTAGGTGTTAATTTGCAGAAATACCAGTTTTCAGAGAATCTGTAGCAGTAGAGAAATCTAGGAAACCACCTTCCCTGGGTTTATACCAGCCTGTACATCTATCACTGCCTATCATTTTAACGTTTTGGGTGGGAGAAGGGGCAAGGAGAGGTTATCATACTTTTGTGGGATGGTGATAAAGATATTTCATGCTGAGAAATGTATGACCTGACGTCAATGACCTGGTTTCTCCACCCACTATTGCCTTTTGTTTGATCTAATGACCCAAATGAGATGAAACAGAAGAAATCTGATTGCATCATTTTGCTATGCAATTGAACCCTAAATATTTTTTCTTTGTTTCACTTTCAAGTTTCTGGTTGCTTAGTCCTCTCACTGTACAGTTTTCCTTTGCCTTTTGCTCCTGAGGGTCTACCATGTTATAGAAGTAAAAGTAATAATGAAGGTGAATACCTTCATGGAATTCAAATTCCATGAACCTCCCAACAATTTCAAGTTCTTAATGTGAATGCAAATATTTCAATTTTGCAATGTTTGTGTTGGAAAGGACTAAAGGTTCTGACATTCAATTCCAGTGTGTATGCATGATTTGAACACCGACAAATAATTCCCCAACAGCAGAATAGCCATGATTCAATTCAATTCTGACACTATCTTCCTAGAGATAGCATCAGATTCTACAGTTTGAGGCTCAGTCCCACTGTTTCCCACTCTCCCCACTCCTGTACTTCAGACACAAATCACCAGTTCAGGTTATTACCTGTGATTCTGACTGATTGACCAGCTATAAATCAGAGGTTTCTGCAAATCCTCTTCTAGGGATCAATTGATTTGATGGAGTAGCTCACAGAATCCAGGGAAACATTTTAGATAAACTGGTTATTATAAAATAATACAATTTAGGGATATTCAGGCTTCCACATCCTCTGGGAGAGCACCAATATCCTTGAGTCATGTGTTCATCAGCCTGGAAGCTCTGTGAACTGTCTCTTTTTAGGGACTTTTTATGAAGGCATCATTGATTGATTATGGAGGCCTAACTCTCATTGACTGCCGGGCGCTATCATAGATCAGAATGGCCGTATGCTGTGAAATGAGGAACACCTTATTTTACTACCTTATCTGTCTCTGGAAAACTGGAGACAGGATGGGCATGTAAACCTCTGAAGAGTGATAAACATCCCATTCCACCGACGTTTACCTAGGAAAACATTCCTTAAGGAGATAGAAATCAATTTGTGAGTGATTCCCCTGCCTCCAATTAGCTCACAGGAATTGGTTAAGTTAACTTGTTAACCAGTTGTATTACACCTTCACCATTTTACCTTCCTTTGAAGTTCATCATGAATTGTGCTCTGTTCTCTATATATACCCCTTTCTTTGTTTAATAAAGTGTCGACTGGCTCATCATCTCTAGTCGATCCTTAGCTCATAGCTAAGCAATCTTTCTTGTCTGTCCATTTTTTTTTTGGCTATTAATTTCAGACAGTTATACTAAATAAATGTGTATATACATACATATTTACATACACATTACAACTCCGAACATTCAGAACAAAATAAGATTACCAGTTGTTCCATAATTCAGGGTTACTAACTAAGAAAAGATAAAAGATATATAACTTTTAAAAAATATTATTTATTTTGTTCTTTAGAGCACAGCCATGGTAAGTGGTTTTTGGGATACCTCCCCCTCCCACCTCCCTCTGGTGCCCCTTCCAGTCTCTCAAACCCCACTGTTGCTTACTAGTTGTGCTAGTGTCCTTTCTTTGTACTCTGCGTTTGGCTCTCAGCAATTGACTACTGGTACCTTCCTTGCCTGGAAATCAGGGCAATGGTGCTGAAAGTTCCAAACCTTCAATCCTGTGGTCCTTTCTCCAGACAATAAGCCCCCTGTCATAGGTGCTTCCCCAAATCACCTCATTAACAGAGAACAACGGTGGTAGCATGAGACTTTTTATGAATGATGAGACATCCATTTCACTTTTATCATCCAGAAGCAATTTTAGGAGCCGAGAACAAGAGACCAAATGTGACAAAAGAGGCCTCCAGTGCTCAAGAAATTCTGAGAGTGTTGGGAGCCTTGATTCAAGAAATGTAGATGAGACTAGAAACATATAAGAAATATATTTTGGTCATCTGAACAATCAAATATGTATTTCTTATAAACCATTCTATCATTAGGACAATTCCTACTTTACTCCAGTTGCAATGCCAAGGAATCAAGTGTAATCTTTCAGCCTGCAACCACAGGAGTATAAGAAATGGGGATTTGTGTAAATATCTCTGGAAAGTTACTTTAAATAATACATGAACTTATCAACCTAATAGAGGCAAGCTCCAGTGACCAGAAATTGAGTTTCTTTGAGAATAGCTGAGAAGTTGCAGTTTGGGGAATGCATACCACAGACAGGTCCATGGAAGGCTTGGGCAGGCTGCATTTATGGGCAAGGGGTGCAAGGAGAGGGAAGCCAAGAGAGTGTTCAGGCAGTGTGTACATTGACTTGAGGAGAGAGCGCCCCGGTGAACTGGTTAAGTTAGCCTGTTAACCAGTTTTATTACACCTTCACAATGGCTATCCATTGGTTAGAAGGTTCGTTTCGACATTCTGTGTGTCAGGAATTCATGGGATATCAATCTCTCAGTTGTAAATTTTGTTTTTCTGAGGGTGTATGCCTGGAATTTTCCATTTCAGATTCACTGGCTCTATTTTAGATTGAAATCCTTTCAGAGAATACAGATCATGCATGAATCCTAAGGAAAGACAGCAGCAAAATTGTTGTCAGTGTTTTATAACAGTTTATTACTTCTCAGATAAATGTTTAGTTTGCATTAAATGAATGATCTTGTAAGTTTTTTCCCTATGACCCTTGTATCCATTAGGTTATAGGGACCACTTATGTTATTAGTTGCGGATGTGTAAATCAAGGCATAGAGTGGAGGAAATCATTTTAATAATGTTACACACTTACTTTCACATTGCCGGTGGGAAAGTCACTATGGAAAGCTGTGTGGAAGATCTTCAAACTGTTAAAATGGAACTACCATAGATTCAGCAGTTCCACTTCCAGGAATCTACCCAAAGGATACAAAGACACTAATCCAAAAAGACACTTCTGCTCAACTTTTATTGCAGCACTCTTCAAAATAGCCAGGATATGCAAACAAACTAAACACCCCAGAACAGATGAATGAATCAGAAAGTTGTGCTATATAGATTCAATGGAATATTATTCAGCAATCAAAAATTTGATGCATTTGTGATAACATGGATGGAATCATGTTAGAAGGAACCATGTTAGCAGAAATAAGCCAGAAATAAAAAGAGAAATACTGGATGATCTCATCTAAATTCAGGATATAGGGAAAATAAGCAAAAGGACAAGAAAAATTTACAACTATCAGCAGAACTGAAGCACAGAGCAAGAGAAAGGGAGGAAATAAAATTAGAGAGGGATGGGCACAAGAGATTAAAATCATGGTTCATGGTGACAAGGTGGTGGGAGAACCTCTGGGTAGACAATGAGGCATATATATATATATGTAATATAAATGTACAATGAACTTAAAAATTAATAAAAAATTATACTGTTCCAATGAAAAGATGCAAACTGCTTTACAAATATGTGCTTTGAAATGATCTATACTATGCTAATTTCTTTTATAATAATCTATTTTGCTATATGTACTCTATTAAGGCATACATTAGTGATCAGAACAATAAAAAACTCATGGACTTTGGGAAATTTCACCTGTCACTCCTTATAAGCCCTACCTATCGTATCTTCATCTTTCTGCATTAGTTCCTAGAACTTCTTTTGGGATATTATTATATATCCATGCTATTTTGCTTCTCATTCCAGAACAAGGAAATTTTTAACAAAATGTCATTTAAAATAACTGAGAGATATCAATTTTGGAGAAAAATATTATGAAACTACACAGCAAAGAAATATAATCTTTTCAACTTAATTAAATCCATGTATATTGATAAAAGATAAAAGAATTCCACAAAACAAAGGAAAATAAATGTAACTCTAAGAATGGGGTATGTTTTCCCCCCAGATGGTTCATTCACTATTCTTAGTATGTTTTTGATCTTTGGTGTTTTTCCAAAGTCTGAGCCAAAGTGAATATTGTTGAAGACCATCTCTTAATGAGGACATGGCTTCCTGCAGCTCTGCAATTTAGAGAAATAGACATTTGCTAATCACCTCTGTATGCAAGGTTGTGAGACTGGAGAGAGGGGAGAGAGAGAGAAAGAGAGAGAGAGGGAAGGAGGGAGGGAGAGAGGGAGAGACTTTATCAGTGTTCTTGAAAGATTTGGCAAAAACAGGATGATGCAGACTTGAATGCTGGGTATAGAGTGAAAACTATTACAATATGGGAACACTGAAGTAGTTACTGTGGCTCAAAGGGAGAATTTGAAAACATGGATTTTGCCCTCAAGAGTTGTAGAGACTAATCAGGGGGTGAAGAGGAGAAAGAGGACAAGAGAAGTGAAAGAAATTAAATATAGAAACCAGAATAACTATAAACCATGAAAAAGTAACACTCAGGGTAACAAGTGTTGATCTTAAACAAAAACAACCAGTTATTTCAACAACAAATAGGATTTATCCAGAAACAAAAGAGTGTAGGACAGGGGCAGAGTGATGACATTTGTGGGGAGACCCAATTGTGGACCCCAAATTTTGGGCTAACAACGTCCTGTGTAGCCTCTGGAGGTCTTCTCCCCAGTTCCGCTAGAAAGGGAAATAGTAGCACTTCTCATGGAAGGTATAAGGTGTAGTGGATTCTGTAGTTTGATGATTTATCTGTGTGTGGACACTCTTTTTCTAGCCTCCCAACCACATTTATATAAGATTATGAGTATTAATAAAAGTTCATGTTGACCTAATATGTGGGTCCATTTATATGCCTCCCTCCCTCCTTCCCTTCCTGTTTTTCTTTTAAAGAAAATGCCCATTTTTATTAAATGGCTTAAAAAATAGTAAACAATTAGAATATTGATCTTTGTTGAAAATTTAATAAATACAATTTCAGAATTTGAATGGAATTATATTACAGAATTAAACTATTAACACAAAACATTGAGAATTTATCACAGTAAATTTTGTAAGTTTTATTTTTAAGTATTGATTGCACGCACACACATATATAATTTACATCGTTGCATACCCCAAGGTTGTCCCACCAGCTTGTCACCCATGAACGATCATTTCAATCTCTTGTGCCCATCCCTCCCCCAACTTTACACCCCTACCTTGTTCCATGCTTCAATTCTAACCGACTTTGTTAGTTTTAAGGCTTATTTCTGCTAGCATAATTCCTTCTAGGTTCGTCTGCATTATCAAAATGTATCAAACTCATCTTTTTGATTGCTGAATAATATTCCATTACGTACATATAACCACAACTTTCTGATTCATTTGTCTGTTTTGGGGCATTTGGGTTGTTTCCATATCCTGGCTACTGTGAATAGTTCTGCAATAAACATCCAAGTACAGGTGTCCTTTTGAATTATTGTTTTTGTGTCCTTTGGGTAGAAGTGGCACCAATAAATTGAATAGTAGTTCTGTTTTCAGTAGTGTGAGAGTCATTCACAGCTTTCCATAGTGGCTGGACCAGTTTGCCTTCTCACCAACAGTGTAAAAGTGTTCCTTCCTTTCCACATCCATGCCAGCACTTGTTGCCTGTCATAGTAAATTCTAATGCAGTTTACTTTTTTCCCCAATGGATTACATACTTTTTCTATTGGACCAGTTACAATTTTTTAGTAGCCAATAAAAGTTTGGGCAGAGTAACACACAAGACAAACAGAAAACAACAAAAAAGTAAACTAAGAGATTTACAGAAGTGCTGTATAACTGATTTACTATGTCGGATGTTTTGAATCATTAGCCGAAACCACAATGTGGTTGCATCATTTCATATATTTCAGTCACATGTATGCTAAAATGAAGAGAAAAGGAAAATTAAAAAAATAGATTCTTTTTGAATAGGGGGATATATTGTGAAGACTTTCAGTTGGAAGAGATCAGATTATATGTATAAAAATGGACCTACAGGTTAGGTCAGCCCATGAACAAATGTTAAGGGATAGTTCAATTGACAGGCAATAGCTGTGGCAGCCTGGAGCATCCTGACCTGGTGCCCCCACGTAGAGGGAGCAGCCTCTCCAGAGGGAAGGAATGTGTTCCAGGAATCAGTTGATGTGGTACTTCTTTTAAGAAACCAGTCACCTAGTTGGGTGTGGTGGCGCATGCCTGTAATCCCAGCTACCTGGGAGGCTGAGGCTGGGGATTGCTTGAGTCTACGGGTTCAGGACTAACCTGGGCAACATAGTGAGATCTAGTCCCTAAAAAAGGGAAAGAAAAACAAGGAACCATGTCAACTCTCTGATAGCACTTTCTACCTGAGCATAAGATTAGTGAATTTATTTATTTTTTTTTAAGATTAGTGAATTTACATGCACATGTGAGTAAAGTGTGTGACACAGTGCTGGGCATCAGACAGGTGTTTCCTACATGGCAGTTCACAAGAGAGGAGAAAGCTGGGGGGGGTGCTTTCTGGAGAGGAAGATGATGAAGTCTGTGATGTTCTAGCGATGTCTGCGGGCACTGAGAAATGTTGACGAGGATCTGCAAGGTGGAGCTAAGCGCTGGGGGTAGCCGATGTTTAGAACCAGAGGCATTTGGTACAGTTTTTAAGTTCTTTTTGTTTTAGTCAAAGAAACCCCAGCTCCTCACAGTTAGACCTGAATTCTGTACCAGGAAGTGCTCAGGGGAGCGGCAGTGACCAGGGTTTGGGGGAACCATTTCTCTCCTGATGCCAGAACTGCCTTGAGTTCTTCAGTTGTTCTCCGGAGATTTTTTTTTGCCAGGAGCTCGGGTTCTTTCTTTCCTCTACTGCTATTTTTAGCAGTTGACTGGCACAGGTTTTTCTAAACTCTCACTTCATTCCTCTCAAAGTGTTGCTTAAAAAAGCATTGCTGCCATTTCGAGTTCATGGCATTTTGATTCCCAAGTGCTATGTGAGGACAACGGAGGGAGCGCTACAAAAAACAATGTGGCAGGTCAGAACAGGGTGTCTGGGATCAGATTCAGAATCAATCTCCAGGGCAGAGGTTTTGGAAACATTTGTGATTTCTGGAGGGTTCAACTGTCCTTTACCAGTGGCAGGGAGAACCAGGCATCGCCTACAACTATGGATACATATGAACATGGTATCATGTTTAGGATGTAAGCAACTGACTCTATGAATCACTTAGAATCATATAGAATCTTCATGGATTTTACTGTGATGGTCAGATAGTGGCAAGTAAGAACACCAACCATCCAGAATAATGCTAGCTTAGGTCATGTGGAAAGAATATCACTCCTAAAAGGGACCAATGTGGAGAAATTCCATGTGATAAAAGGATGGGTGTAGGATTTCTTATTGCTACTCAAATCAATCACACAGCAAAGGTGTCATTTGAAATAACACAACTTACTTGTGTTATTTCACACAGTTTACTGTTTCCTATTTCTGTAAGTCAGAATCAGTGTTATGGGTTTGGGGGACCCATTATCTTACTGGGTCTTGACCTGGGTCCTTCTCAGCTTCCAAGGGCCACCTGCATTCCTGGTCTCATGGCCCTTCCTCCATCTTCAAAGTCAGCAGTGTTGGTTGGAGTTCTTACACTTTAAATTCATTTGAACTCCTCTTTTGCCTCATCGCTCCCAAGGAAATGCTCCCCTGCCCTCCCCATCTGTACCAGTTTCATTGAGAAATAAGACATACCTTAATGTAGAAGTTTATCGTGATGTAAAAAGTTTATCATGATGTAGAAGTAAATAATGTAGTGTAGAAGTAAATCATGATGGCTTGACTTACCTATTTGGGAAATAATGATCATAATGAAATCGGGTCAAAAAGGGTGCAAAAGGCCTCCAGCCAACAACAAACCACATTTTAAATGTGGCTTCTGCCACCCAGGTTCTCTCAGGTTCGTATCACCTGCTTGTAGCAGTTGCCAGTCAAATGCAGTTTAACAACGGGTTTATTTACAAGGGAATATTAACAGGGAAAACAAAAAGTCCTTAAAGCCACAAGTGGCAGTTATCTTACCCCAGTCACCATTTTCAGTCCCAAAGACACATGTCCATAATGGTACCCCTTTGGCCCACCAGACCTGAGGCAGGCACTCTGCAAATCCAGTCTTTTCCCAGCATCTTCTCTTTGCTTTTTCTCTCTCCAGTGTTTCAAGCCGCTCTGCTTCTCCAAGGCTCTTCAAACTTTTTCCACAATTGCTGATACACACATCAGCTTTCCAAATCCCTGGCCATCTCCAGGTACCAGCTCACTATCCCACCTTGCTGCGGTACCACACTCTCCACACCGGCCACTATTCCACCAGTCACCATGGATCCTTGCCACCACCAGTTCACTCTTTCAGGGGGCTTCTGTCCAGTCTAGTTACTTGGGCTACCAGCACGTCATTTCAGTCTCTCTCCCTGGTTGCTGCTTTTCCCCTTTTTATCTCTTTCTCTCTCTCTCTCTTTTTTCTTCTAAAAGCCAAAGACTCCAATTTCCCTCTACACACCCTCTTGGTTATACATTTCCTCTTCCCTGGAATATGCAATGAAGTAAAAATATCCTTGTCCTGTTTAGGCCATCTTTTACCTCTGTGTTTTTCAGACACAGCTAATGGCATCAGTGCCTAAATTTTAATGATGCTTCAATACTGCCCATATTGGGGCCCCAGCTTCAAAGATAGGTTCAACTAACATCCATCTTCTCATATAGATACGATAGAAGGAAAGAAGAAAAGAAAACTGGGAAAAATGTTTTGTGATATGAACTCTCAGGGCTTACTCTCACAATGGCTTAACAAGTGGGGTTCTTGGATCACATGGTTGTGGTTTTAATTTACTGTTTTCCATACTGGTTGTGTCAATTTACAATCCCACTAACAGTACACAAGGGTTTCCTTTTCTCCACATTCATGCCAACATTTGTTAGCTCTCATCTTTTTTGGTGATGCCATTCTAACAGGCAAGAACCCATAGCTTCGTGTGGTTTTAGTTTGCATTTCTCTAAAGGCTACTGATCTTGAGTGTTTTAATGTAATTATTAGCCTTTGGATACCTTATTTGGAGGATTGTATATTCAGGTCCCTTGCTCATGTTAAAATTGGGTTATTGGTTTTTTAAAATTTGCTTTTGAATTTTATACGTTCTCTGTATATTTTGGATACCAACCCCTTATCAGACATGGTTTGCAAATACCTTTTCCATCTGTAGTCTGTCTTTTCACTTTGTTGATATCATGTTTCCATTACTGTGCAGAAATTTTTTATTTTTATTTCTATTTTTTTGTTATGCTGATTGTAATTCTTTATTTGAAAGTTTATTTCCCACCTGACTGTGGACTTCTTATTTTTAAATAAATAATGAAGAATTAATTATTTATTTTTGTCATTTTTTTAATTGGACATATTGTGTGTGTATATATATAAAACACATATTACATCTTTGTTAGAAATTTTATAATTTGATGTAGTCTCTCGTTAATTTGTTATTTTATTGCTGGGCTGTAAGTATTGTATCAAAAAATCACACAAAGACCCCTATCAAGAAATTTTATTCCTATATTTTTTCTAAAGTTTCATGGTTTTAGGTCTTATATTTAAGTCTTTACTCCACTTAAATTAATTTTTGTAAGCCATATAAGATAGGGGTTCAATAGCATTCTTTAGCATGTGGAGTATTCAATGTTCCTAGTCTTTTATCTACTTTTTATTTTCTTTTATCAAGAAATTATCTTTTTTTTTACAAGGTATTCTTTTTTATTTTTTTAATAATTAAAAAAATTTTGTGGGAAGAAAACAAGTTACATAGATAGGTATACATATTACAATACCATAATTACAAAATTATAACCATGCAAAATGATATATTATTTACTGATATGTGATTTAAAAATTTCAAATACCATTGGCATGGCAAACATCAGATCCAGTGTACTAATTATTATTCTGGGAATGTATAATGGGGAATAGGATAGAAGAGATATCCACAGAGAATGTCAACTATCTCTGTGATGGTTGTTCTTTTTTTTAAATTTAATTTAAATTAAGAAAATTTGCATATATGTGTATTTATATTTATATTACATTATTGCATTATTGTCTACCCTGGGGCTTTCCCACTTCACTAATACCTGTTTACCATCCTGATCTTTTGTGCTATTCACCTCCCCCACCTTCTTCCCTCTCCTCCTCTCTCGCTCCATTGTTCAATCCCATTGGTTGTTTTTACTTTTTCTTGTTAGTTTGTTTGTTTTCCCCCTATATTCATCATATAAGGGAGACCATCCTGTATTTCTCTTTCTTTTTGACTTATTTCTGCTATTATGAGTCTTTCTAATTCCATCCAGGTTGCTGCGAATGACATGTGTTTGTCCTCCTTGATTGATGCGTAGTATTCCATCGTGTATATGTACCACATTTTTTTTAGGCAATCATCTGTTTTGGGGCATTTGGTTTGTTTCCAAATCTTGGTCATTGTAAACAGAGCTGCAATGAACATGCACGTACATGTGTCCTTTTGATTTAATGTTTTCATGTCCTCTGGGTAGATTCCCAGTAGTTGGGATTGCTGGGTTAAGTGGTAAGTCCACTTTCAATTGTTTGAGGGTCCTCCACACAGTCTTCCACATAGCTGGACCAGTTTGCATTCCCACCAGCAGTGTAAGAGAGTTCCTTTTTCTCCACATTCACGCCAACATTTTATTTTATTTTTATGGGCCCATTTTATTTATATGGGCCATTCTCACTGGTGTAAGATGGTATCTCAGTGTGGTTTATATTTGCATTTCCCTGATTATTAGTGATGTGGAGCATTTTTTCATTTGCTTATTAGCCATTTGTATCTCCTCTTTGGTGAAGTGTCTTTTTAGTTCTTTTCCCCATTTTTTGACTGGGTTTATTGCTTTGTTTTTGTTGAGCTGTAGGAGCTCTTTGTGTATCTTTGTTATCAGACCCTCTACAAGGTATTCTTGGTTCTCTTGTAAATTAATGGCTGAGCATACATGTTTGGCCTAATTTCTGACATCTTGATTCTGAGTCATTGTTTTATTTATCTGTTTTTAAGCCCATACAGTGATGTTTTAATAATCCTAGGTTTATATTATAGTTAAAAATAAGGAAGTATGGCACCTTCTGCTTTGTTCTTCTTTCTCAAGACTTCTTTTGGCTATTTAGGATCTCTGTGATTCAGTATAAATTTTAACAGTGTTTTCCACTTTAGTGAAAAATAATCACTGGAATCTTGATAGAGATATTTTGAATCTATATATGACTTTTGACAGTACTGACATTTTAACAATCTCCTCCTGTAGATCCCCATGGCTTGTGGTATCACAGTCCTGGTAGGAAGGTTGAAAGTGGGTAGATTGTAAAGTGATTTGGAGTCTTTTCCCAAGGTTGCAATCAATTAGAAAATTTTTATTAGTTAAGTTGCTACTTTTTCCAACATCTGTAAAATGAAATGATTGGATCTCACAATTCTAGGAATCATTCATAGATGTGAATGACATAGAGGGTTTGTAAAATGGACTCTAAGAGATTGCACCATATGAAAGCTGAAGTTCCACCTTTTCTTCCCAGGAAATGCAGAGAATGTCACAACTGGCATGACTGTGGCACTTCTCTTACTGTGCTTCATTTTAGTTAAATAGAAAAATTTCACAATAGCCTCTTTTTGGACAGGATCAAAGTTCAACTCAGGAAATCCCAAAGATTGGCTATTAACTTACTTTCTATTTTTAATCACACTTCATTTTGGAGGGTAATGTTTTCCTCTGTGTTTGAGTGAGGCTATAGAAACAGAATTTACCAATGAAAACATGTTTCTCAAAAGCCTCACGTTACCCTAATGAGCACCTATCCTTAAGGGTATGGCCAAGTTCAAAATGTGGAACTCTGAGAATGTAAAATTTTCCTCTGTTGTTCATTAGAGCTGTATGTTTTCAATTTCCTGAAGTCAGATGATTTGTGTTAGGACACTGAATTTTCGTGTCCAGTAAATATTTGTGTGCACATCCTCCGAATGAGTGGAGTAAACAGAATGATTTTCAACTTCCTGTAAATTAAGTTTATTTTGAATCTGAAAATGCTTGAAGAGAGAAAAAAATCTCTAGGCAAAATCACGAGGCTCAGATTGCACTTATCTTACTTAGCAAAAATGATAGTGGAATGTATAGGACCTAGATGTGAGATTATAGCTTCTGTGCTTGGGCAAAATTTTTGGTATCTTCAGTCTGTTCTCTAATTGGTGTAAAATTATCCTTTGACTAAAATCCAGACCAATTGTTAGTTTGGTAGGCCATTTTACTATCAGAAAAAATGAAGAAAATATGCAATTTTTGACATTCAAATATTTTACAATGAATTACTATGGAAAATTTCTATTTCTAGGATGAGATACATTTGGGGATTATCACAAACTCAATAGATAATTTGCCATCCAAGCTTTTGTCAAATCCTTATTTTTTGGCCACCATTAAATGGGCCTTAAGGAATCTAAGAAAAAGTTTAAGAGAAAACTGTGATTTTTCAGTAAGCAATTAGAACATTAAAAAAAAAGTTAAGCATTTAAGTATTACTAGGGGCAAATTTGAAGAGCAGGGAAATGAAGGCAAAGGAGCCACTTACTATGGCAACAGGAATAAAAATAGAAAATGAAAAGCTTTTCTGTAGCCTCAAGTACCATCGAGAGCAGTGTTGTCAGTGGGGGCTTAGATCTGAAGATCTGGTTTCATTTAATCATGAGATTTTATATTGAAACTTTCACTTGGAGACCCAATCACACTAAATTAAAAAATGGTTGTTACCCTGTGTGTTTCTGTGCATGTATGCATGAGAGTGAGCGAGAGAGAGAGTAAGAGAGAGAGAAAGAGAGAGAGAGAGGATTTGGAAGGATAGACATATAGGAAAGTAATTACAATGCAAAACAAGCAAAAATGTCCTAATTTGAGTGAAAAACTTGTTGGTAAGAGGCTGAGGGAGGAGTTGATGATTTTTGCTGAAGCAATTAAGGAAGTTGCCATGAAAATTTGCCATTTTATAGGGACTTTGACAATTTGTATGATCAATGTGAGTAAATTAACAATAACAGAAGCTAAAACTTGAAAACAGTAGGTATTGTACTTTTAAGTGTATCATCTCTTGAAACTCACAAAAATTCAAAGAGGCATGCACACATCAATATTTACCTTTTTCCCACATAAAACATATTTGGACATGCAAATATTATCAACAGAGCAAGACCTTAGATGGAAAATCTGATAAAATAATTTTGTGCTGTAAGTAGCTTACAACATTTTAGAGGTGAATTAGTTCTTCATAATCATTTGTATTTCTTAATTTTTTTTTATTGGAATAGCCTTTGTTTATAACATTTAGATTTGCTGTGAACAGATAATTTGACATCTGTTTATGCTGCATTTGGATCCCCTTCAAGGTCTAGCTTCCACCAACCACCAGACAGTTGATCCCCTTTACCTGATTTACCTACCTTCCCTCTGCCCTCTGGCAACCTCCATTTTGTCCTTAGAGTCTAAAAAGTTGGTGCTTTGTTTTGCTCATTTATCTTTTTTTTTATAAACAATTTTATTTTGTTCTTTGAGTTACAACCTCTCTGTTATATATTTTTCCCCCTCCCTCCTCCCTCCGGTGCTCCCTCCATTCTCTCACACCCCACTCTTTGTTGTATTAGCTGTGCTGAGTCCATTTGTCTCTTTCCTATATTAGTGTCTTTTCTCTGGGTGAGGGACTACGTTGTTGGGTCCAGGCGCACCTTGCTGTTAGATTTTCAGTCTTAAGTTTGCGTTGGGTGGCCAGGTTATATTCGTTTGTGTTCTGTCCATGTTTTCTTGCTGCAGGCCGTCCTCTCCAATCCAATCCCATCTCCATTGCTTTGCTGCTTTTCCTTATGGCTCTGGTGTTGGGCTTTGGGGGTCTTGCCTCCTGCCAGTGTTGGTCAAGAAATTCCTCTGAGTTCAGGCTTTGAAACTAGGTCTTGCTATTTTTGCCCGTGGAACCGCAGACTCTCGTTGCCCAGGGTACCACAAACTCAAGCAATTCCCAGCCTCAGCTTCCCAGGTAGCCGGGATTACAGGTGGGCACCACCACGCCCAGCTATTGTTTGGAACTAGGTCTCGCTACGGGCCCCAGGCGGGACTCGAACCGCGATCCCTAGCCCCGGCCACTTCATAGGCTTAAGCTTACAGGCACGGAGCCACGTGCCCGGCCCATGAGTTCAGGCTTTTGCGCATGGCCTTTGAAGGTTATCTCTTCTGCTTCCTTTTGCAGTTTTGGTGTGGGGCCCATCATCCCCTCTTTGGTCATCCTCTCCTCTCCCTTGATGAAGGAGGGTGTGTTGCTCTCCTTGAATATATCTCCAAATTAAAGTCCCGGGTTTTGGCCCAGATAGTATAGAAGTGCACATGGTGACATCGTGTCTCTATGGTTATCTGTTTTGATTATCTACTATCCAATCATATTTCATTTGTCATTGTCCACCTGACTATTTCACTTAGCATAACACCCTTTAGGTCCATCCATGTTGCTGTAAATATCACAATCTCACTTTTTTTAAATAGCTGAACAATATTTCATTGTGTGTTTATATACCACAGCTTTTAAAATCCATTTATTCATCAGTGGGCACTAAGGTTATTTCTAACCTTGCTTATTGAAAATAATGCATATTGTCCCTATTTTAAAGAAAACTGAGGTAGACATAATTTGACCATGTCATACAAGTGCATTTGGATTCAGATTCATTGGTTTAAACCTCTGTGCTTTTCCTAGGAGAGAAGGGCAGTCTCAGAAGAGGACACAACATAAGCAGAGACCTGCATGAGCAGTTTTGGAGAAATTGCAGGGTTTTATGTGGCATAGTATAGGAGGTTTGGGGAAAGTGGAGTGAAAGAAAGAACAAGAGATGAAATTAGGCTGGATGGTGGGGACTTCAAGACTTTTCCCTCCCAGGCACTGGAGAGATATTATCAGTTTTTGTATAGAGAATAGACTAGGGTTTATAGCGTTGGTCATGATCTGCAGCTTGAATTTGACACAGGAGACAGAGGAAGGCATGGGAACAGTTACAAAGCTTCAATGGCATACAGGTGTGATGATAAAGACTGGGGTTAATAGGAATGGCCAAAGCAGATCTGGGACCATGGTGGGTATTAGGACCAGTTGGATACCCTGTTTATGTGTAGGACTGAAGAGAGAGCATTTCAGAATTTCTACTTTTTGGAATATAATGGTAACAGTGACCTATGAAATATAAGACAAGAATCTGGGACAAAGACTTTGTGTTGGGATTGAAACATGTTGAGTTTGAGGGACTTGGAAAATCTCACTCTAGGTCAGGGTAAAAGAATTTGGCACTTATAGCACTGTGGGTAGAGTTGAAGCCTTGGAATATAATAAAGGCCAAAAATGAGATGACCAAGATGAGATTTCAGAAGAATACCTGCATGTAAAGGAGTAGGTTGATGAGTCAGCAGGGGAACATGAAGAGGCATGGGCAGGAGAAGGCTTCTGAACATTAACCTGATTCTAAAGAGAGCAATTCCAGAAGCGACAACTTGTCAAGAATAACAGTAGGTGTATAGGATAAATTCTGAAAAAAGATCAATGGATTAAATCAGTGTTACTCAAATTAGCTAGTGTCAGGATCTTTTGTTGCTGAGTTTTTTAGGACTCTGTCTTAGTTTGGGCTACTATAACAAAATTCCATAGATGACTGGGTGACTTAAAGATAACATTTATTTCTTACAGTTCTGGAAAATAAAAGATAAAGGTGGTCACACATTGGTCCCTGGTGAGGACCTACCTTCTCTCTGTGCCCTCTCTTTCTCTTTCTCCATCCATCCATCCATCCATCCATCCATCCATCCATCCATCCATCCATCCATCCATCCATCCATCCATCCAACCATCCAACCCT
>PVHY01004182.1:0-97333 GCA_004024945.1 Uropsilus gracilis
GAACTGCTTCATTTTTTGGTCTTATTAAAAAAGATTCATGTTTATTATTCTCATAATTACTTGGGCCAGTGAACTTGTTGACTGAGCTATGGGTCCTCTATCTTGTTCAAGACTGTATTTTCTTCTTACATTAAAAAATTGCTCTAGTAGAAGAACAACGTTCTCCCCAGCTCAATTTTCTTTCTCAACTAAGGCATCAATAGATGTCTTATCAGGAGGTTGATATTTTCTTTTCTTAGGAGAATGGTATTTTCCCTGCCTGCATACACTCCCATCTTGTGATCCCCAGTTACCATACCCAATCTGCTGACTTCTCTTCATTTTCTGCTTCACTTATACTGAGCAACTTGCTTCTATACAAGACTTGAGAACCTGTTAGTCTTGTGTGAATTTAGACTCTCACTAATTCAGGATCAGTCCAAGAACTGAATATTTTATGTCACTTCTCATTTATTTTCATATTGTGCTTGTCAACCAATTTTACATTCCCTTTCACTACCACTACCACACACACACACATTTATGCAGATGGCTTTGCTCTCTTGTCTGCTTCCAGGGAGGGGTTACTCTTCTCAGAACATTTTATAGTATATCACAGGTAGATAAAAAAAAACTTTTGTTATTAAATAAGCATTAAACCAATAAGTGATTGCATTATAAGCTATCTGCTAAGAGACTAGATAACAAAAAGAATCTCTTTATATAGCTAAGAACCTCTTTATATAGCCAAGCTCTGATATAGCCAGGCTATTCATATATGTTGTAAAGATAAACAGTTACTGATCTTTAAACAATAGAACTTGACAGCATAATTTAACATCCAAAGTTCATCCTAGATTTGCCAGTTAATTATAGTTATCTATGTTAGTTAATTGTCTTTATCCAAAGAAAAAATACTTTTTAGATCTTTATGACACCAGGAGTTTTACACCTTGTAACAAGTTGTCCACTGAAGTCAGACTCCCCTAACTTTTTACAGAAATTGGAGAAAGAAGTGTTATCTCCCTGATGTTTACATTTCAAAAAGACAATGGTTTCTGGGTACTTGAGAGGGACATACTGGGTTCCAATTAAAATATCTAATTCTCAAAACAATCACACATCAATGAATAGGACATTTTAAAATAAGTTTCCTAAATTCAGTGCCCTAAGAAGTCTCTTCCCTTATGTCCAGCCTGAACAATTAAAAAAAAAATGCCCTTAGACATTATGAAAATGTTTAATTGCTATGATGATGGTTAATTTTATTTATCAACCTGACTATGCTAAAAGATGACTAGTTAACCAGTGAAATATTATTTCTGGGTGTGTCTCTGAGAATCTTTCTGGAAGAAATTAGCATTTGAATTGCTAGAATGAGCAAAATTTATAATTCTCACCAATGAGTTGGACATCATCCAACGCACTGAAGGCTTACATAGAATAAAAATGTGGAAAAGGAAGAATCTGCTCTTTGATTGAAGTGGGCATCCATCTCTGCTTAGGACATTGGTGCTGTAGGGGTTAAGTCTTTGGGTTTGCACACCACTTGCTTTCTCGGTGATGTAGTTTGCAGATTGTTGGATTTCTCAAATGGAAACAGAATTGATTATTTTTGTTAGAGACAAAGAGACATTTAAAACATAAAGTAAATTCTCCTCACTTCTATTGAAACTTTAACACAAAATGTTCTAGAGTTCTTGAGTCTGGGATGCTTTTTAAATTGTATTAGTATTGGAGCCTTATGTACACATGTGATGTGTCATATTTTGCCAAAACAGAAGAACAGAAGATTAATTATTAGCAGTATTAAGGAAAGGGTAAACATTTTATATTGTTTTTCAACAATAAGTGATAAACTCACAACAATATCTTTTCAAGAAAATATTTTTAAAGGCAAAATACCCTCAAATTGCCCTCTTGATCATGTATTTGAACTCTGTAAACCACCAGCTAATATGTGACTTTCTAAATACTTACCATCTATTCTTTAAATCTTTCACTAAGAAGAATCTGTGTATTTTCTTTTTTATGTATCTTTTATTTCCTTGAGACCATATGAAGTCCTCACCAACTTATCCTCCTTCTATGCTCTGCGCAAGCTGTGCCTTTTTCCCCCTCTCTTTTTTTTTTGACTTTTTTTGACATAGTCAGTATCATAATATCTTACTAACTACAACACAAAATACTAGAATTGTTATCAAACAAAATCTTGAGTTTCTAGGATGAAAATTGTAGATGATTTACTGAATGAAAGAAAAATCATAGACTCAGATATGAAATCACTACATTTAATAGAATAACAGAAATAAAATCTGAAGCAAAGTTGTAGCAGATTCCAGACCATTCCAGATATGAGAGCGTTCATGGCATGGCTGTCTTTCAGGTTTAATACAGAAGAATAAGTTTGTTCGAAATAACAGCTTTGCACCTGAGATTTAAAACAGTTTAAACAACAGTAAGATGTGTGTCTGTATATAAAGATAACTATATATATAAACATGCATATACACACAAATACACATATATACATGATGCATATGTATGCATATATTTTTGTACTTGTTAAAAATCAATGCATGAAACAAAGATGCGTTAAATGAGACTTTAAAAGGACACATATGTAGCTATAAATTCTTTAAACCATCTTTAAGAATTTAACAAAATCTTAATAACTGTTCTACCAGACTATCCATCTAGTGCACATAGTACCAGAGACTTCTTTTTGATTCATCTTTAAGTTTCCATTTTTTTACTATGTGTGTTCAGTGGTCTATGATGTATGTATTTCCTTACCATTTCCTGTGATTTGTATTTTGTATCACTGGGAAACTGCAACACTCTTGATGTTATAAGAAACAAGGGCATATTCATCTGGCAGATAGAGGGAAAGTTCAATCATATTAAATCTCCAATTTCATATAACCAGATTATTTCAGAAAACAGACACAGTAGGTCTAATCTTTCCAATGATTTTGCAAGAGTCTATCATTTCTTCATTTTCTAAATCCAGAAATATTATGCTATAGTTGAAGGTACTTGTTGAAGTACACTCGACTAGTTAATAACAGAGCCAGGATTCAAATATTACTTCTTAACCTACTTTCTTTATCTTTCAACAAGAAAATAATAGCATTAACCTTCCAGGGAAATTTTGAATGATTTTTATTAACTTTGGGGCATTGTTTTGGCAGTTAATTTACCTCGCAATATTTCAGAATGTTGCCCATTTCCCTCCTCAAGTCAAAGGTCACTGAAACTGGATGAAATAGTAAGCCTTAGCCTTAACAATAAGAAGAACTGAAAGTTTATCATAATTTGTATTTCAAATTAAGAGGAACTTTTTCATATTCTATCAAAATGATTCTCAGTATTAAAAATTGGTAGCTGGAGAATTGCCAGTAAAAAGATATATCATGGCATAAATATCCATTATTTTTAGTATTTAAAGATGGAGGATGACTTTGGAAAATGTAATAGTGAGAAATTTGTATAAATACCATGTTAATAGTTTTAGGGAATGATTATTGCTTACCTACCTTTATCATAATAATTGTAGACCAAAACTGAGGCTGGCTGGATATTGGACACCAGGTTGCTTTGTTCAACAGAGAAAGTAAAACGCTTTGCTTTACCAAAAATCTATCAAAAACAAGTTATAAATATATCAAAGTATGTCTTAAAAAATCAGTGAAGAAATTATCTCCCAAAGTTCATGTTGTACCCAATTAAATAGATCTAGAGTATTGATATCTTGTATAAGGTAACATTAAATTGTATAAAATGTTAAGTTTCACTTCTTATATTGAGGCAAAGGAATCTAATGAAAAGTATTAAGGGAATGTAGGGAAACTATTAAGGGATGTGAATGATACTGATGTATACCTAGAAGGATGAGTGGAAATCATATCAACCTTTGTTGAAATTCAAATCAACTATGAAAAAAATTATACATTTATCCATGACCACACAATGTTAATTGATATGAGGAATAAAAAACAGGGAAATAATACTTCTAAATGTGAGAATCATCTTGTAAGATATCCAATGCATATATGAAATAAGTTTGAGAATCATCTAGTAAGATATCCAATGCATATATGAAATAAGTTAATGAGGAGATAGATTATTATTGGGATAGAATGCTAGACCTCTTTAATATTCCATATTTTTCTGACAAACCCTATTGTCTGTAACTTTAAAAAAAACAAACCCTTATTAGTAAATACCTATACCAGTTACCCTCAAAAGGAAATAATAATGTTGTGGAAGAAGAAAATTATTGTTTAACTTACATTTTCCAAGTAGAAAAGTACATGATCATTCCTGACTTCAACCTTTGTTACATAACCATTGCTTTCAAGCTTTAAAGAAATTGATAGAAAAAGATAGAAGATAAATGTTAAATATTATCATTCCAGTACTGAACCTTTCATGCCTTTCCCTAACCAACTGTACAGAATCTGTCTTATGGCATGCTTCCATGTGTCATGATATTTTTATAAATTCAAATAAGAAAGAATTAAATATGAATTAAGAGCACTATCTCTCAGTATTATGGCACAAATAAAACTGGAAACTCTGAACAACTTTGTTTAGAGATGACTTTCATGACTTGGTTTATATAACGAATTATTTCTGTGCTAACACTATCCACTACTGCTTTTTCTGTGTTGAGATTGTTTTGAATTATTTACCTCCTCAATGGATGCTATAATTGGAGTAAAGCCTGATAACATTTTTACATCAACAAGCACCATGTTGGAGTTATTGTGAATTCCCGTATATCTGAAATTGCAAAAACAAATATTGGTTTATAGCAGTATAGAAAAATGAGTTAATATTATGGGAAGGGTGATGAGTACATTAATACCTGTTAGCTATATTGGAGGAGAGGCCTAAGTTGAAGAACACCTGAAGAAAGTCATTCTCAGACATTTCAGAAGCATCACAGTTACAGTGATGTATGAAATGATATAAAGTAACATAAGCTGAAATAAAGGATGAATTATCTGGAGCTGGAATCTCCACAATCTTTGTTTTTAAGCTTGAGGACTTAGATTCAGAATTTCCAAAGAAATCACACACCTTTATATCACATATACTTTTGTTAGCTGGGGTTAAGCAACACTTAAAGAAGATCTTTGTTTAAAAAGTAGGATGTGATAAAAGGGATATGAATAGGAAAATAAGAATTGAAGCTATCATTATATGTAGATGATATGATTCTTTATGTAGATAACCTCAAAAAGTCTACAGAAAAACTTCGAAACAATAAATTGGTTCAGTAAGGTAGCTTGTTACAAAACCAACACAGAGAATCCAGTAGCTTTCCTTTATGACAAAAGTCAGGCAGAAGAAGAAGAAATGAAAAAAAAAATTCCATTTACCATTGCACCAAAAAAAAAAAAATACCTGGGAATAAAGTTAACAAAATCCGCAAAAGAACTACAAAGAAAACTTTAAAACATTGCAGAAAGAGATAGAAGAAAACAAGGAAATTCTCTACTCATGGATTGGAAGAATTAACATCATCAAAATGGCTATCCTACCAAAAGCAATCTACAGTTTCAACACAGTAGATTTTTTTTTAAGAGACAGAACAAAAATTACTGAAACAAAAAAAGAGAAAATGGAGGTATTACTATTCCAAACTTCAAATTATACTATAAAGCAATAGCAATCAAAACAGCATAGTACTGGTACAAGAACAGGCAATTCAACTTATGGAACAGAATTGAGTGCCCTGAAATAAAACCACACATATATAATCATCTAATCTTTGACAAAGAGTAAAAAACTTAAAATTAAGCAAGGACAGCCTCTTCAATAAATGGTGTGGGGAAAACTGGACCAAGAAAGACATGCAGAAAAAATGAACCAAAACACTTCCCTAAAACCATGTACAAAAGCCAACTCAAAATGGATAAAAGACTTGGATGTAAGTCCTGAAACCAGAAAATACATAGAGGAAAACTTGGGCAAAACTCTCCTTGAGTTACAATTCAGAAATCCATTTCTTGACACATCTATAGCCAAATGAGGGAAACAAATGAGGGAAAACATAGACAGCTGGAACTACATCAAACTTAAGAGCTTCTGTACAGCAAAAGAGACAACAGACAAAACAAAAAGAAACCCAACTAAGTGGTAGAAAATTTTTGCTCTCCACAAAAGTGATGAGTTTGATTACAAAGATCCATAAAGTACTCACACAAATTAGCAAAATTAAAGCAAGAAGCTCAGTCAAAAAATGGGGAGAGGAACTAAAAAGATGCGTCTTCGAAGAGGAAATACAAAGGGTAAACAGGCACATGAAAAAATGTTCAATGTCACTAGCAATCAGAGAAATGCAAATCAAAACCCCAATGAGATGCCACCTCACACCAGTAAGAATGGCCCATATAAAAAATAACAGGCAGCAACAAGTGCTGGCGTGGATGTGGAGAGAAAGGAACACTCTTAAACTGCTGGTGGGAATGTAAACTGGTCCAGCCACTATGAAAATCTGTGTGGAGGACCCTCAAACTAGTGAAAATGGAACTACCATTTGACCCAGCAATTGCTCTTTTAGGAATCTACCCAAAGGAGACCTCAATGTGGGTACAAAGGTACAACTGTACTCGGATGTTTTTGGCAGCACTATTTATAATTGCAAGGACATGGAAGCAACCCAATTGTCCCCAAACAGACAAATGAATGAAAAACATATGGTATATATACACAATTGAAGTACTCATCAATTAAAAATGACAAATTCGATGATTTTATAGCATGGATTTACCTAGAAGAAATCATATTAGCAGAAACAAGTCAGAAAGAAAAAGACAGAAACCAAATAGTTTCACTAATATATAGGACTTAGGAAAAACAAACAAAAGGTCAGGAGGAGTCAAAACAAGATAAGAATTCCATATTTTATTCCTATATTACCTTACCTCTGAGGGTCAGGAGATTTTTCACTAGAAAAATCCCCCAAACTAATTATATTCAGTATTTGTCCACATGTTAACTAAGGCTATAATTCTTTGGCATCTACGAGTGGTAAATTCAAGAGAATTATTTTGTTTTTGAGCTCTGAAAAATAGAAATATAAAATGTTGATCTAAAGAAGTATAAAAGGAGTATTTGTTGATTTTTTTTCCTACAGGTTCACTATTGCTTGCTTTACAGAGAAAATAAATACTATCCATTGTTCCAAACAATGTTGCTGGATTGTCAGTGTGGCAAGAGCTGTGAAATTATGTGTGCATACAATTCAGATCATGCTTGGTGTGATTTAGCTTAAGAACTACTTAATTCTGGTGTAAACTCAGAGAGTTAAAGAGTGTGATCATGTTGTAGAAACTACAAAGTGATTTGTGAAATCATCACGATTACCAATATTACTATTTTGTCATTTTGCTTTTACTTAAAAGATTTTTTTTTAATGCTGTCATTTCTTTAACCTGGAAGTTGATATCAAAATCCAGCACTTACTTAAGGGTAACTGTCAGGTCAAAATTACTCTGCAGTTTATCTGAGGAATTTGTCTTCACCATTTCCATGGCAAGGGAAAATCCAGATGCATCCTTTGGTAGAGGTACATTATACTTTAGAGTAACCTAGAAAGGACAAGAAGTCATAAGAAAACCCATGCATTTATCTTGCAATAAAAACTGAAAGGTTTATTCTTTCTCTGTTTTCATTATTACGCACTTCATTTTACATCTTTACCCTAAGGGAATAAAGCCAAATGTAGTTGTTTAGTTTTTAGAAGACATAAAAGTCTTCAACCAAATAATTTAATGCAAATACTAATATTATTTTTAATAGTAATACTCTTTCAGTAGCCTCCCAGTGACCCATTTACTCTTAAGAGTAAATATCTCATGAAATAACTTGAACTATGAGCTGTTGACTGGAAATATCAATGGGAGAAAGAGTAATTGTAGAAAGTGGTAAAATGACTCTCCATATATAACTGGACAGCCTGACTTTTAAAATGGCAAACATCCGTCTTCCTTTCTGGTAGACTTCTATTACCTGGGTAAATGCACAACCTTGCCCTTCCACCTCTAGTGTGTATTGTCCATGTGTTTTTGTGAGCTCTGAACGCTGGACCAGTAAGCGGTTGTCACTGTTAACCTGGAAAATCTGTTTGGATTTTTCGCTGCTGATGGCTACTGTGTTTTGACCTTTGGAGAAGGTTAATTTCACATAGCAGGTTATGGCAAGAAGACAGACAGCATTACCCTGCAAAGAAAAGTTCAAGAAACAATCCAAGTTCTACTATGATGGGATATTTATCACCAATGAGTAAAAGGAATATTCCTAAGATAGATCAATAGAACACCAAGAAGTAATAATATCCTGAGCAACAGGAAAAATATATTTGCTCATGCAAATAGTTGCCATTTAATTTTCCACATTAATCTTAATTAGATTTTAGTTTTTCTAAAGGATTTTATAAAGTATATACCTGCTGTTGAAAATAGTGCCAAATTTCTTTTTGTTCCTTAAAAAAAGTTGTTATATAATTTGACTACCCTACCCTGGATAATGCTTATGCCCAGGTACCTTCAAAGAAGGAAAGTCAGCATTAGGAAGGATGTTGGGACATTTACTAACTTGACTAGAATCTAGGTGCTCTTCCTTTCCCTGATTTACTGGTGATTAGATGGAGGGGGAACCCTGGGGAATGCAAAGATGTAATATATTTATACATATGTATATACATATATGTATGTATGTATATATAAATTACATACTGAATTGGTTAGATGAACAGAATACTAAATATACTTAGTACAGGGGCTCTTAAACTGAAGTTTATATCTGAACTCCAGGAGATAGGTAAAATATGAAATCCTATGAAAGAAATGTGTGTGAGTGCACATAAATATGTAAACAACAAAATGATTAATAAAAAAATAAATAAAACCAAGAAAGTAAAGAGGAAAGTCAAGATTTTTCTTGGGGTAAGGAAATGGCATTTTTCTCTGCATTTAAAAATGCACAGGTTGTTGCTTCTAGTGCCTCCTTTTTTTCTCTGACACATTCCTTTCATTTGCTTTTCCCTAAGTATAGATTATAGAAATATAGAAAAAAATCTTTTTCCTGATTAACTACATAAGTTGATTATAGTATCATCTGGTGAGCTAACTTATTACAATTATGAAGACTGTGATGGCAATTTCTTCTAGACTGACATTTCATATTTACTATCTAAATTGAGGAATAAACCAGGCACAAATTCCCCACTGGGGATCCTATTTTATTCATTTTCATATATGACCTTTCCAGTAGAGTATCTGATACACAGTAACTGCCCCTAGAAATAACTGTTGACTAAATATGATAGAATTTATAGTATCATACATTCTTCATTTCCAAAGGCATTTTCTATAAGCACTTTTGCTACCTAAATTCCTTTAAGGTATCATAGTTGTGTTCAACATATCATGATTAATATTAAACCAAATCAGTCACCTGGTTGGAAGAAAAGGTCCCGTGGGAATTCAGCTGTTGGGCAAGCCACTGCACAATCTTACTAGCATAAGTAAGGTCAGGAGTTTTTCTGGAAATGACAGCCAATAGTACATAACAAGTCTTCTCTGTCTCAACAGAAGGTACCCAAGGAATAAAGGCTGGGGGTATTTTAGTCTGAGGTTTTTTTGTTCTTCCCCAATATATCAAGTTATCTGATGAAAAAGAAAAAATTTCACACAGTCATATAAAGAGCACTAATTACACATAATAATAATGAAAGTTCCATTCCTGTTCTCTGTTAAGGGTTGAATTATAGCCATTGTTCAATCCCTATACTTCAGAATGTGACTTTATTTGGAATTTAGGCTTGTAAAGTGGCACTTAAGTGAAGATGAAGCCCTTAGGGTGGACTTACTCCAATATGACTCACATCTCTATTAAAAGAGAAAAGCTGGACTTGCAAAAGAGACCCCAGTGATGCACACAAAGAGAGGAAAGCCCATATGAAGATACAGGGAGAAAATGACCTTCTCTAAAGCAAGAAATCAGAGAGAATGCACCAGAAAAGATCACATCTGCCAACACCTGACTGAATTTCTAGCCTCTAGAATCATGAAAAAATTAAATTTCTATTCTTTTAGCCACTCACTCTGTGATATTTTGTCATAGTGTCCCCAGCGATAGCAAACAAGCAACTGTAAGGCTTCAATAGCCACTTTCTAAGGTAAAAGTGATATATGATTAGGTTTCACAAGCAATTTTTGTTTTGTCTACATCATACTCACCAAGATTTATCTGAAAAGATACTAGCAGAAAAGGAAGAAGAAATAGAAGATATAAATATATGATTTTTTAAAGGTAAAGGACCCCTGAAAAATTTCAGAAGATAAATATAACTATACTAGTCATGAGAAGATTTATCTGATAATAAGTTTCATCACTTTGCTCTCAGTTATATCCAGTAGCATAAGAAAATAATAATACCTGTTTTTGTAGCAGACTGATCCAGGAGCTGAAATAAGGATTCCACTTGCTTTTCTTTTCCAGCTAATGCAAAAACATAAGCTAGAATTGCATGAGTATACCCATTAGTGATATCATTTTTCAAAGCCTCCTCCAGACAAAAGAGTCCATTTCGTAGAGCTGGGAACTAGTTAGAAAGAATAAGATATTTTAAAAATAACATCCCAAATACTTTAAGCTTTCTGGATACTTAAATTAATCATTATTTATAATATATATATATATACACATATTATGTCCTTGAAGTCCATTTTGCCTCTGAACCTATTCATATACATATACAAAATTTTGAATATATTCCTAAAATTCATTTTAATGACAGTATTTGAAAAATAAAATTTAAGTAATATGAAAATGCCAGTCTGTACCAAACAGTATTTTAGTTAATATAAATTTCTTAGTTGTAGAGCATATTTTTTTCAATGATATAAATTTGAATTGGAAAATAGCCAAATTTTGGATTGCAAAGTAGCCAAAATGAATCACACTGAAGTTGAAAATGTTTACATACTGAATTGGTTGGATGAACAGAATACTAAATATACTTAGCACAGGGGCTATTAAACTGAAGTTTATATCTGAACTTCAGGAGATATGTAAAATATGAAATCCTGTGAAAAATGTGTGTGAGTGGACATGCATGCATATGTGTATTTTTCCAAAGGTTTCTGTGAATCAAGTCAGTTTGAGTATATAAAGAGTAATGTTGAATTCTTTTTCCATGTTTCATTAATTTTGATCATTTCAGATCATTCGAATTCAATTTCATGTACATTTCATTGAATGAAACTAAAAGTTAATGGGAATCCATACAGTGAGATTGAGTCCAGCTTCAAGAAACGCTCCAACTACATAGGCAGTGAGTGAAATTTCTTCATTTTCACCCTAAACACAAAGGAACAATGTTGAATATCAGAGGCACAAAAGAACAGCTATTCATTTGAAGTGAAATGAGATATAGGAAAAACACTGGAACAAACAAATCATAAAAACACTTGAAGATGTGTAATCTTTGAATTACTCAGTAACCATACTATCTGAGTCATAATCTATCAAGATCTATCAAGATTCAGCATAATAATGAAATAAAGCATACAGTGAACCTTAAGTGCACTTAATTAACCTATATGACTATATTCATGTGGCCTGGTATTAGGCATTAATTCCCAGCAATGTGTATGACTCTACTTTGCTCTATTTGGTATTAATTCAGAAAAGCAAGCAATTTATGATGGGGCAGAGTAGAAAGTTGCTGTGAAACTTTCTGAACATGTCTAGAAAAGTGTTGTGGGAAAAGACAGTAGTCAGGACTCAGATTCCTACTGTGCAAAATTAGAAAACCACCCCTAATTTATTTGGTTTATAAACTGTGTATAAAATTTGATGATGAACTCAAGAGTTAAATAAGCCAATATCCACCAAATTATTGCCACTTTAGAAGTCAGGAATAAAATGCAAGGAAATGAATTTTAGAGGATTCTCTAGTGGTACTGATGCAAATTGAATTCAAATGACATTTGGGATCCAGTATGAACTTCATTTATCCATTTAAACAAAAGGGACCTTTCTTTTTCACAAGAGGAGTGTTTGTGGGGCACTCCATTTTCAAAGTGAATCCAAAGACAATATGTAAAAGTCTTTTTTTTTTTTCTGCTTAAAAACAAGAGATCTGTTTCAGGTCCCTTCCATTGTAAAGAATGTTTGGAATAATTTAAGGATGTTCCTCTATACTACGTACTAGTAAAGTAATAATTTGAAAGTACTTCACATTAAAATTAAATAAGGTGCAGAGTTCCTATTAATTCATATTTTAAAGTGAACTAATTTTTTATTTCTAAACCTAAGAAGAGGAGTGGCAGTTCAGGAAGATACCAAGAAGAAACCCAGAACATTTCAGGGAATGCTGAAATATCACGATTGGCGATTATGTTTCTAAGTCAAAACATGGAGGCTAGGGGGACAAAGAACACAGAGTATGAGAAGGAGGTGAACATTTATCTGCTAAAAAAAGAAGCCAGAGGAAATGAGAATGTCTGGTGATTTAACAAAACATGGACAGGAAAAAGGAAGGCATGGGTACTGCCTAAGATATATCGCGTACCATTTTTACAAGATCCTCAGAGTTTGACTTCAAAAGCTATTGGAAGAATGCTTCATTAAAATTACTAGACTCCCTAGGCTTTCCTGCCATCCACAAATCGAATGAATTACCTATTAATGTCACCTTCCCTTAACATACTGCCTCGCTCCAAATTTCTGCATATTTTCTCTTTAGGTTCTTTTTCCTTGTCTATCTACTATTTCTAGTTTATCTACTGAAGAAAACTGGTTCTATGGAAAGACAACATAAGACAAACAGTGGATTCATGAGGAGTTCCGTTCAGGCTATGGTTAAATACATGCAGCAGGAATGAGGCTGCTGACCATGATACTAGAAACCTGTGATGACAGCACATTCAGAAGAGGTAATAGTCATCAGAAAAATGTTCATGTTCCAGGTTAGGGAAGTCAAAGTCGTGAAGAAAGGCCAATCCAAGCACCAGGATGCCTCAGGTATGTTAGTCTCTCACCTCCCAGGCATTGCTGAAAAGCTTGCCGTCACTTTTAAAGCAGCCATCGCTTTTCTGTTTGCTTGACAACCAGATTAAGGTCTGTTTTTGAATTTGTTCATCAACAAAAACATATTTTTTAATTTCTTCTAATGTCTTAAAAGTAAGAGCGCTGAGCCTGTAATACAAATAACTGGTTAGACATAAGTTAGGTAAGAAAAAAATGATGATGTCCACTAATGCATTTTTCATCATTGTTCTCTTTGGGTAATGGGTGAATTTAATTAGCTAATATTGACAGTAGTGTGATGGTTAATATTTATTTTTGTTGATGTAACATTGGTTTGTAGCATCATAAACATTTCTACCATGAGTTGATTGATAGTGTTTTTTTTCCCCTTTGGGCTGGTAAGATGTTATGAAAGCAAAGCCTATGAAAATAAGATAGGCATATGATGGGTATATGAAAATAAGACAGATCGTTTTTTACGTTTATACACACAGTTCTTGCTCTATCATTCATTATATCCATTTGTGGAGACAGAAGAATGTAATTAGATGTTTTGGGGGACATAGATGGTTTTGTCTCCTGAATCTGTATGAGACTTTCAAAATGTAGACTCAGACCTGCCATTTTTCATGGAGTTAGCAAGCTATGGGATATAGTTTTTTCCATACATGGGGTATATATATATATATATATATATATATATATATATATATGTATGTATGTATTTAATTTAGTTCATATATGTGTCATTAAATAATCAGAATCCTAATCAAATTTCCAGGAGACCATAGCTGTATTGTTACTATGAAGTTATCAAACATTTAGGTTTTAAGTCATCACCTCTGTAAATTTGATATCTACTTTGCTTCTAATTCCCACCTCACTCAAATCTCTTCCTTCACCAGCCCTTATAGATAGTTCTTATTTTATTTAGAATTTTCATTTCTCACCATATGCTTCCTTCATCATTCCTCAGCCAAAACACTCTGTATGATCCATCAGAATTTTTGAAAGACAATTGCTTTTGATAACCTAAAATATGACATTATAGGAAATTTATTATTTTTAATCTAAGAAAGTTAAGAGAAAAACAGTGGTGGTTATGCAAGACCTATGTTTAGTGTCAGACATAAATTACCAGGATAATGATTTTGATCTTTATTTCTGAAACTTAGCTTCTTTTTTCATAGTTAGAGAAAAATTGACTCATAGGATTTTAATGACAAATATTAGATGGGACTGTGTCTAGCTCAATAGCTTTTCCTTAAATTTATTTTACATAGAAAAAAGGAGCAAAAGACTTTTAAACTTTTTCTTGATAGCACATTTTAGGGTTTATAGACCTTTTCTACAGTAAATCTAATCATCCCTTTGAAATGGAAAACTATTCCAAACAGAAATTAAAAAATGAACCATGTATAGCTATGATTAGTAACAGCTACAACAAACAAGGTATTTGGCTTTAAAAAAAGAAACAATAAATGAGCCTCACAGTATTTGAAACATTATAGTCCCAAATTGTGGCTACTGCAAATATATTTTAAATCTGACTACATAGATTTTGAGGCTAAAGAAAACCAAAAACATAACTAGGACTCCAACTGCCTTAATTCAGATCCATTTTTCTCTGAGACTACCTCATAATAGCAGTTTTATGACATGTTAGTATTAGTAACAACTATTCTATAAAGCTGTAGTTCTATAAATATCTTATAATTCATGTGTTATATGCAGAAATTACTTAAAATCTTCTCACCATTAGAAAAGGAAAAGAAAATCCTAGATTTAACTTCCTCTGTCAGTTGTTGAGTAGATTTCAGATAATCAAGGAGAGAGACATCAGATGCAAGTCGAGCAATATTCTCCTCTCCTGCTGATATGGTGAATCCACAGGGAATTTGGAGAAAATTTTTTATATTTTGCATTGCAAGTCCTAGAATATCCCCTAAAGATAGAAATATAGAAAATTACTGTTGCTGGAAGTTGGCATCTTGGCATTAAAGACAATAGATTAAAGTAGCATTGTGGAGGCAAGAAGCACTTAAATTTGAGTCTGAAAGGTGGAAACAGAAGTTTTTATGAATTAATTCTGAAGAGGACAGAGGAAGAAGGATGAAGTCAACAGGGGTTCTGTTATGATTCATATATTCCTGAAAATCTTACTGGGTGGCGAGGCTCCTCATAAGAAGAGGGCAGCATGGCAGGATTTAGGAATGGAAGTGTTTTTGTGTTTATTTGATTTTTTGAAAAATGACACTATGAACTATAAATTGCAGTCCGTCCCTACCTCCCAAATGCTAATGTCAATAGTAGAAAAAAGTTTCACTTTTGTAAAACAGATTCCTCCCATTACTGGTGGAATTCCCAGCATTTTTAATAATCAGTAGTCATTCTGATTCTCCAAAGGGGAATTTAATATTTCAGAGTACAAGTTATAATAGAACCCTTCATTTTCTAAATACCAGTTATCATCCCTCAGAACAAGTGGTTCTTAGGAACATAGATTTGAAAATTGGTATTGTAATCCCTTCAGATCTTATATGGAAACAAACATAGAGGATAATCCTCAAGAGTAAGTCCCTGCAATTGATAGTTTAAGAAAATCTCTCTTTCCTGTTGTTAAGGATTTTCTTTTGAGATCACCTCAATCAAAACTTTTACATCGTATGAAGCACAAAATTTAATCAACTTACCCACAACAGTGAAACGGGCCCTGGCTGATCCTTCTACTACATTTTTTGGTAAGTCCAAAACTACCTGTTTGGAGACTTTGGTACCTGGAAAGAAAACATCATTAAAATAAAATGATGACTTCCTTTTTAAAATAATAACAGATCTATGGTTCAAAGATTAGGAAACACATTTCATTTTTATTGTATTAGTTGCTGGATAAAAGGGATTAAATCAAAGTTTTGATCTTGTTCAGGATAAGAATATATTCAGACAGGACTAAACGTAGGTTTGATCTAGTTTAGGATAACAATACATTCAGATGGTAGTATATAAATCTATATGAGAGTAATGGGTATCTCTCCATTAGTTTAGTGCCTATATTGTTTATAAATGAAAAAAATTAATAAACAACTGAATATAGCATTAAAAAAAGCACATACAACACTAAACCATGGAGAGTCTTATTAGGCAATAAAATCGCATCAATAGCCTTTTTGTTTGATAAAACTATACTGTGAAGATATCTACTAGCAATCCTCTAGTAGATATTTAGAATTAAATCACTGAGTATAGCGAGTGAAATACTCCTATACTGAAGTAACTCAGTATAGCAAGTAAGTGAACATGAAAGAGGAAAAAATAAATAGACCCTATCAGTGAATTTTCTTTAGTGTTAACAGATCCCCTTACCTTTTGTACAGATAAGGAAACTTTGAGTCACTTCTTTTCTCATACCTTCAGACTGTTTAAGAGCAAACAAAGAGCAGGCATAAAATATGAGTCTGGGACATCTTTCCAGAAATAAAAAGTAATCACACATAAGCTCATTTATGCATAACTGGTACATGTTAGTATTTGCAAGAAGGTTCATTCTTTGTCCTCTTTGTTTGTATCTGGAAGTCACTGTACATGACTAACACCCAATTTAGCATCTTCAAGAGATAAATGGAAGTTTTTGCAGAGTAAGGGACATGCGAAGAGGTGAGGTAAGAATGTTCTCCAGAAAATTGTTGATTTTTTTTTGAGGGTAATAGGAACTATACAAGAGTGAGAACAAGTAGATTCATCATTGATTTGAGATCTACTAAAATGAGGCAAGGGAGAGGAATATGTATATAAGAAATGTCACAGGTCAGAATCAAACCTCAATAATCAAATGTTAAGCAGTTGTTTCAAATGTTACATTTTAGGATCCTGGGTCAGGTATTAATTAAATTAATTAATTAATTAAAGAAAAGATGTTTTATTGCTGCTTTAATTAATTTTTAAAATTTCATGTCTTATGTCAAAAGTAGCTGTCACTGTTGAATTAAGTCTGAGGAGAATGTCTTTTAATATTTAGCCTGTTAGATGTGGTCTGCTTTCTTTGCTGAATGAATTAGATAGTTCTATAGGTACATACCTTTATGAACAAACTCTTGACCACAGTATCTTTCCAGTTTAGATTTTGCTGCTCATTTGCCTTCATTGGGCAAGCATTACTTTGTTTGGACTCCGCAACTACAGTGATATTCGCTTTCCCTAGAAAACAGTTCCAAATATAAGTAAAATCAAACACTTCTCTCTAATGGAAAACAGTTGATTTACAAACCACATTTTGAGTTGCATGAATTGATTTCTATCATATTTAGTTATACTAAAGTAACTTGCTTTTTTTTTTTGTTGCCTGGAGATACTTTGGTATATTCTACTTTTTCTGTTTCATAATATTTCCATATATTAAATATGAACTCAATAAATGTTAAAAACGCAAGAAACTTTAAACAAAGATAATAGTCTTCAATGGCAATTGAGACAGTTACTTTATATTGCTATATAAAGTTTACATGTGAAAATATATGAAAATAGTAATAGATGATCAGACCTCTTAACTTTTCCCAAGATCAAACAAGCAAAAATGTAAAATATACTATAAAGGAAAAGGTACCAATTTCAAACAAGTCTGAACAAGGATTCTATTGTTTTTAATTCCCTAGGTTATTATAGGTCATGTACAAAGCTGACCTCTAGTTCCTTCAGTTGTGAAAATAAGAAGATTGAAAAAGATAATTCTTTTGACTTAATGTTATCTGCTTGCCAATATACCAGTACATTAATTAATATATTGTTCTTGCATATTGTTTATAGTGTTGTTCTATTTTATTTTTATTAAGTTTTTGATATTCTATTAATAGAATTGCATCCCCAACTAATGGCATAAAATCAAATAAGTAAGTATTCTATCTCAGTTGCTAGGGTAAGATTTTTGAAGACCTTGTATAGTTAGGAAAATAAGGAACTTAAACCTTAATGGAAAAATTGGTCTGCACAAACCAGCATCACATACAATTTAAAGTTATCTCATAAATAAACTCCATGCTGCTAAACTTATACAATGAATATTGAATATGAAATAAAGGAAATATCAATGACACAATTTTTTAAAAATTAGTGATAATGAATACTGTGCATCCATTACATCTAACAATCTTTATTTACTAAATGTTTTTTAACTTTTCCCATACTTTATATTTTCAAATTTATGTTTCTATATATATTTATATCTCTCTATATATGTATTCTATATATCTATGCTATGCAGATAGCACATGCACTGAGACAATACTCATTGCAATGTTTGATTCCCACCCAGTCAGTGTTCTTGGTTTCTTGTGGTGTATTTAGTAAATTTGCAATTGTTTGCAATCATTTTGTGTAAGGAACAATTTTTGTTTGGGTGACATGAGTTCAGGATGATAGGTGAGAGAGCAAGTGAGGTTTATAGGGATTGAGCAACATTAATGAAAATATGGCCTTCATTTGGGATATAATGGACAGACTTGTTAGGTCATGCAAATTAGCATTTATATTACATTTCCCTCTCATTAAATTTTTACACAAATGAAAAATGACCACTCTACATAGGCATTAGCAACCAAAAATTAGATTATGAAAATAGGAATTTTAATTGAGAATTTTTTATAAAAAAATTAAGTATGTTAGGGCCATTTCCAGTGAGGGAAAGTTTAAGCAGATACATGAAAAATGATTTGTCCAGTATATTAATTGTGGCTAAAGCAGATCAGATAGATTAATATCAAGTGCCAAAGAGTGAGAGAGTAGGTTAGATAAAGAGAAAGAGAATAGATATTTATATTTTTAGAGATGTCAATAAGTAAAATGTAAGGGAGATTATTTGATTTTTTAAGGCAATAAATATATTTTATGGTAAGGATGTTAGATGGTTAAGCAATTATTCTTTATACAAAATATTTGGAGGGAGTACAAAATATGGACAGAATTTGGCTAGTTGGAACAATTATAATTGGACAGAAGGAAGAATGCATAAATTAGAGAACAACACTTTGCTACAATTTAAAAGATGATGAAGAATAAGACTCAGATTAGCTTTCCCCAAGCCCTCCCTTTCCTATTCTCACACACTAAAATGAAAGTTTTGTGCCCAACAGAAAATTATATATCCTAAAAAGGTATATCCTTATCCTCCTGCCTCCTTTTTTATGACCTAGACCTTATTTATTGTGATAACCACAAGGTTTGAAAAAGAATATGAGGGAGAAAATTGTATATGGGGTTTAAAGACATTAAAAAGAGATTTAAAAAAAATGGGCTGGCTTTCCAAGTAAGAATAGCATTGACACACAGCTGCTTACCCAGTTTCTTAGGTAGAAGAGTCCAGACATATGTTTTTTTCTCTCCAGCTTGAATAACTTCATTTCTCTTTTTAGGGGTGTTGATACTTGCCTCAAAACTCTGAGACGTTTCCAGTTGAACAGAAATCTAAAAAAATAGTCATGTATTAAGGATGGCACTCTGAATACTTTGCTATTACTATTCTGTCTCCCATTTTGGGGAAATTTCACTTTTTCTATGTTCTTTTAAGTTTGTAAAAAAAAATACCAAAATGACTCTGCTACCAAAATAATATATATGATAGAACACACACTATGGAATGACAATCTCAAAGCAGTATTTAAATCATTGCTGTGAATTAAAGCAGTTGTTTTCATTTGGAAGCAAGCCTTATCCCTTTATAGGAAAATTTTGTGGTTGAAAATAAAAAATAATATAGCAATATTAGAAAAAAAGGTGAAAGAATCTTTTTCCCTTCTTCATTTTGCCTCTGGGTTATAGGAACACTTACCTCTACACATGTATTCAGATAGCTGAAGACATTGACAAGCAAGTCAGATTGTTCATTTCGAACAACTGAAAATGGGAAGGTTATTTCAACAAAAAAAGGCTGAAAGACTTCTAGCATAGTTGTTGAAGATATGCCAAATCCAGATTCACCATTCACACAGAAGCTGTTTGCCTTCCATTGTGTCAGAGTATCAGGAATGGAGAGGGAAAGATCAGCTGAGCCTGAGGAACTGCAAGGATAGATTACTGAAAAATAGCATCCTTTGTTTAAACCAGGAACCTAAATTTAATCCAGAGTAAGCAGAGAGAATTAACTGAAGGTTGAAAATAAATTACAGTGTTAGACAGGACATTTGATAAAGATCTTGAGAGCTGAATTTCTATAAAAATTAACTTTAAAAGGATCACATTTCTTTTTTCTTTCATTAAAGTAAATTGGTTTATGGTACTGTACTGTATGTGATTCAGAAGTAGAGCATGACACCTCTTCAGAACATTTCTTTAAATACCAAATTATTCTTTAAAACTTGAGGTAACATATCTACGTGCATGAAATTAATAGAAAAACCATGTCAAAGGGAAAAAAGGTGACCAGTATGTCAGTGAACCAGTGAGGTGCAAACTCCAAGTCAATGAATGATATTCTGCGTGAACTCCACTCTGGTGAGATCTCAGGCACCTTGTAGTACAGTTCCCAGCATGCTATTAACCAGGCTTCCCAAGAGGGAAGGAGGGAGGAGTGAAGTGGATATATATTGCAGTTGGAGAAAGGGAGGAAGGAGAGGCACAAGGGGAGAGACAAAGAAGCATGTGGTTGAGAGGCATGTGGGGAGGCTACACTTGCTTCTTGGTCTGGTGGTTTTAGCATTTTGGCAGAGAAATGACAACTATTAGCATGACGTTGTGGTAGATCAGTTGGCCCTATTTGAATTTCAGGTCTCTCTTTCTGTCCTTGTTCTCTGATACCTGCCTCACCCCTTTTTTCTTCTTAGACTATGACAAGCATTTGTGCCTCTGCCTCCCTACTTTGCTTCAAACCTATTTGATTGGAAGTTTGTCTACTAGGGGGAGAGTCAGATTTCACAGCCTGCTCAGTAGTCTGTTATTAAAAATCTTCTTTCCTTCTCTCTGTCCATCCCTGCCAATCTGCCTGCCCCCTTTCTCTCTTTTTGTCCCCACACAAATTAGAGATAAATATCTTTTATACTAAGTGTACACTTTATTTTTGTGTCTATGGATGACTGGAACCTCTGGAATACACAAAATGGGTTTTTCCATTTAACAGTTTAGATCCCTGGTCCCTTCGTAGTTGTGTGGTTATAAATATATGCCAAAAATTACATATTTTATAAACTTGGCACTGCTTTATATACCCATAAATAAAGTATAATAAAGAAAATGAAAATGAAAATTTAAATTGAAATAAAGACACATAAAAAAGAAAACTATTAAAAGCTCACTTGACCCAAACGAGGTTCCATAGCCATGTCTCTGGAAATTTGGTTCTTATTGTTTCCAATATAGTCTGTTCTGCATATAGAGCCTGCTTATCTGCAATAATGCCATCAGCTAAAAGGAAAGAGAAATGCATCTTTTAGAGAGAGTGAAAACATGAGTTGCAATGATTCACACTTAAAGTATATTGGCAACCATGCATGTACGTGCAGTATGAAATAGTGTAGGGACTAGCTCTTACAGTGCCTTGCCTGAGACATGAATGCTAAGCATTTACATTTTGATGTTCAAATTTCCTCCATTATTATAAACAACAAATAAAACTGACAATCTACTTACACTTTTCCTCCACAGCCAAATTTAGAGCAAATGATGTCTATTCACTGATCTAAGCTCCTCATCAAACATTCAGCTATCCTCCAGAAAGCACTTTGGCAACTGCCACTTCCATTAGCTAAGTATATTTTTACTAAAGTTCCTAATGACTAATCCTAATCATTAATCCTAATGAATACTTTCTGCCATATGCTGTTCTTAACCACTATATCCATTTCCAATCACTATTGTTATCTTCCTTAACACTTCTTGTTGTTTTTTTTTTTTTATTCTCACCTTTTTGACACTTTGTTTTGCCTTTCTCATTTAAGAATGGAATCCTTACATCTTGACAAGTTCCTCAGAGCTCTGCTCTAGGATTTCTTCTATGTAAAATCTCCTTCTTGGGATCTTTGCACAGGGCTCCATCATGATACTACTACTACTATCTCCTAATTCTGTCTCCTATCTGGATCTCTTCAATCTGAACTCCAGACTTGTGCCTGAAACATCCCAGACACATTTCTTTTGTGAAGATGTGAAAGTATCCCCAAAGTGAGCTCACCATATCCTTTCTCTTCTGTTTCTCATGTCTATAAAGAATACCAAAATCCACCTACTTACCAACATCAGAGACTTGATAATTGTCCTTGACCCCTTCCCACTCCCCATTAATGCTCTTTCCATACTACCCAACTGAAAATAGTTCTTGTATTTACCCATGTTTATCATTTTCCATTGCCTTTTTAATAATAGTCAACTTGATTATTAACATTAATAATACTCCATAACTTGTTAGCCTTTAGTAGCTTAAATCCTACCCCTTTTCCCACAGCCAGAAATGTCTTTTAAAAACACAGAATCTGCTTAGAACTTGTCAGTGGTGTATTATTACATTAAAATGAATGTCTTTTTAGCATCCCTGCTCTGAATATAACTCTTTTTGGTATATTATCATTCATCTTCAGGTCTTAGTATTAATGTTACTTCATCTAGTAGAATTTAACCCCTTGAGAATTTTACATTTCACTATTCATATTCTTTCTATTTAATATTCTCTTTCCTGGTTTTGGGAATTTTTTTTTTACTCTGATGTTTTTGCATTAGACTAAAAGTTCCAGGGAAACAAATCTTAAGTGACTGTGTTTAGAGTTAACTAAGTTCTTCATTGCAGTAAAGCTCTATTGACTGAATTAATGAAAAACCTGGAGAGAGAGAATAAAATGAGCAAATTTGGATTATGGTACATTTTATTCAAAGTTAAGGGTAAGTTTAAATGTTTCCAATGGAGTTTATGAAATATGGGTTGCTCTAGTAGAAGAAAAGTAACTAGTTTAAAATATAGACTTGGACTTCAAAGAGGTTTTAAATTTGGACTTAAAAGGGTCTCTTGAATACTCACTGAATCTTTCTTGTATACGTTTTTTAGGGTTTTAAGTGTTTTTCAAGTAGAGTTTCTCAAGTGGCGTTACCCACCTCAGGCATCCAAGTTCAATGTATTGGGCTAATCTCAATGTAAAACCAGAGGGATTTAAAGAATATTATTCAGTATTTTCAGATCTGGAGCACAGTTTTGATTTGGTTTCTGTTTTGATGACCTTGGTTTCACTTTATTTCTCTGAGTAAATTTCTGTAACAGAAATCTGCTTAATTACCTATTCAGTTAAGACTAAAGCTGTTTTGAGTTTTGGGTCTTGCCAACAGGAAGTGGACTAGTATCTGAATACAATTCTCTAGTGTTAGCTCTTTAACTATCTGGGAGTCAAAATTCCTTTTGCCTCAAACCCTATGTATTAGGGTCTATACATAACAATGTATAAGGGCCTCATTAGATTACTGTATTTTTCTGTGTCATACTCTTTATAGTGATTGTCCTCCCACATAACCACATTATCTGCTCCTCTATGCTTTTTGTTATCATGTTCTCCCAATAACCTTTCTTTCATATATAAAATTAATTCTTCCTTTTTATCAAGCACATTTCCAGTCTGCCTTATACTGCTTTAGTCAGTCGACCGAATGCTTTCTAGTTGCAGCCAAAAACATGGCATAATTTACATATAAAATCTCAAGTTTTTAGGGTTTTACCTCAAATATACTCAGATTCCATGAATCCTTTGACCATGTCTCAGACACAGACTCTAAATTACTCACGTGCACTCCTTGATGCAATACTGTACATCAGTTCATATCTTCCAGCTTCTGCATAAAGTGGTCTAAAGAATGATATCTTTCCTTCCATGGAACATACTGTTGGTTTCCGGTAATGGAGATTAGTAAAGATTTTTAGACCTATATTCTTAAAAGACACAAACAACAAAAGAGGTACATTCTTCTTTATGCAAGACCTTTAACAAACCTATAAAATATTATAATAAATAGATGCTAAATACATGTTCCCTCTGCAAGCAGGGTTAGCGATTTTTTGAAAATGTTTTTTGAGTTAATATTGGGATTTTAGAAGTCAAATCACCTCTATTGTACAGAAAAATGATAATCAGTATGCTTTCTGTAGCACTTATTTTGTTCTAAGATTTTTGCTAAGTATTTTTACATATTCTTGATTCATTTCTAAGAAGAAACTAGTTAGAAGATAAGAATTACTCTAGCAGTGCACATACACACACATACAAACAAACACATGCAATGGACAGTTGGTAATCTGGAGAGCTGGTATTTAAAATGAAAATTATCTGTATCCCTTTTCTTCTATACTTGTGATTTTGACTATAATGATCTTTTCAAGAAGGTATATCTAATGAAACCTAGCTAAAGATAGAATCAAAACAATATTTTAGCCTCTTGATTTGATGATTCTGCAGAAGATTTATCACAGGAAATTGAAGAAAGTCTCATTACTTTGACGATGAAGTTTTATCACTTTTAACCACTACTTAACTTCACCAAGAAGAAAATCAGCAAATTTAGTATATCCTTTCCTAAGACAATTTCTGAGTGCTCTTTAAACAGATAACTAACGCTGATTTCAAAGAATAGGAAGGAAACTATATAATTAATAAAGCATAACCATATATTATAACAATAAAATTGAGAATAAGCGGAAGTAAATTTTGATCTTACCTTGACAATAAAATCGATGTCTCCATCCACATAGTTGCCTATGGGTATATAATATAAACCGTTGTAAAACATGTCCTTCTGAGGGATACAAGGGTCTACTTTGCCATCGTCAAGGTTGAGGCCAATATAGGCATAATCATATGGTTCCATAATTGAAAGCACGCGATACACCTATAAGGAAGAGCAGAAGGTTCTCAATGGATTTGATTTTTTTTAAATTGACAAATTTGGTGTCATAATACTCTCAAGATTTCAGGCAAAATGATTACATAACGTACAAGGCTAAAAGAATCAGAAGGAAAAAGACAAGAGACCAAATGGTTTTACTAATATATGGACAACCAAACGAAAGTACACAACTAGGGGAGGGGACCACCAGCTGGAGTGGTCAGGGAGGGGAGGTGGTGGGTGACCTCCAGGGATAACAATGATGTAATACACACACACACACACAAACACACACACACATACACACACACATACAAAGAGAGAGAGAAAGAGAGAGAGAGAGAGAGAGAGAGAGAGAGAGAGAGAGAGAGAGAGAGAGAGAGCGCTGGCAAAAATAAATGAAGGAAAACATAACTTACAAGGCTAAATGATTCAGACTTATTCTTAGAAGCAATCTTCTAAGCAAAGCAGTTTATAGTAGCATTTTCAAGAAAAGAAAATAGGAACCAATGGTTTCTACTGTTTTTGCAAAGAAATTTAGTGAACAATTTTATTTTATTTTTATTTTTGGTAAATTCTGCATTTTTAATTAGAGTCTTCCTAGGTGTCATAGATATATTATTTCCTTCTTTTAATAATGAAGGTGCAATGTATATAATGTAAACTGACCATCTGAAATTGTACACAATGCAGTATCTAGTATATTCACATTTTGTGCAAGCAGCACAAAGTGTTAAGAGTGGAGCAATTTTAAATAAGCAAAATTTATAACCAAAACACAAAGGAAAATGACAGAAGTTTGTGGGTGTAATAAAAATGGGTGTAATTATTATATTTTCTGACAAAGAAGAAAAGATGCTACTTTATTTTTTTTTTAATTTAAATTCTTACATTGTTGTTAATTTTTGAATGATAATTGATTTCTCCCTTCAGGTGTAATCCCTATAGTTCTTTCCCCACCATAACACCCACAACCCTTCCCCACCTCCCCTTGTTTTTCACTCTCTTTCCTCTTCCTACTTCTACTGTATACCTCAGATATATGGTCACATTGTGACCTGACCTGGAGGGTGCTACTTTAACATAAGACATTGCAACATGGAATAAGGATACTGGCTGCTGTGTAAGTAATAAGAAGGAACCACAGAGTATTTCTTAAAAATGGCTTTAAAATATTACTTAAAAATTGGCCAGCAATGTTTAAAAATTAGGTAAGAAAAAAAGTGAGATTAGAGTATCATAAAAGATATAAGTAAAGATAACATTAATATAAAAATTAAACCTTCGCTAAATTCAGGAAGAAACTCTTAAATATCCATAGCAAAGGAGAAATGACTCAGAGACAATTCTCAGAGACAATTCTGAGAGCTTACAGTTTCTGGTGACAGGTCTTGTTCAGGTTTTAGGAAAAGAACACTTTTATCCACAGCCTGGAGGGCACAGAATGAATTGGGGGCTGCTTGGATATGTAGACTAATATTGGAGCCAGGTAGACCCCTCTCCCTAGAGAACTTGATGTTGACCTTAGAAGAGAGAGAAAATAAAAGAGAATGAGATGATTTTATATGGAAATTATTTGAATATATTCAGTCTTTTCCAAATAAATCTTTATAAATGTTTGTACCTGTTTCTCCTTCCTATTTTCTCCCTCAGTTCTCCTTAAAGGGACAGCTCTTCCTACTTCCCCTATTATCTAGGATTGGTATTACTGACAAATTATTCTTTCTGTCTTCCCTAATGATATAATGATTTCAATATTTATGGGGATTACCATGTAAAGGTGATAGTCGAGAAAGAGGAGAAAATGGGGAGAAAATGGCTCACCCCTCTCAGAGACAAGAAATAGAAGAAAAATCACCTTGTTTTTAAAGCACTTCTCCACCTGGAATTTAACACTGTCAGCCACAATTTCCCCACTGGGGTGAATGGTGTAGATGAACATGTCAGCCACAGGAGCCAGATCAGCACTGATGTTGATTGGAAATGAGAAACTTCCATTTCCAGCTGTGTGAACAGATGTCATCAACAGACACAATGCCAAAAGTTTCCTCACTCACATTGTACAATTTGATAAGAGAGAATAGCTTTGATAAGATAGAATGAGCAAAGTCTTTGGGTTTTATCTTGATGGCAAATAAATAATAGGAGTGATAGCAGGAAGGCTGAATAATTTAAGCAATAACACTATCTGGGTTTGGGTATCACTTTTCTAGAATGTACTCTATAACTTGGCAATAACAGAAACAAATTGAAATCTCCAACAAAATATTTACTAGTTTACCGTATGTTGTTAGCTATTGCCCTGCATCTACAAATCAAAATATTAAGTCACCTTCCTAATCTCGACTTTAAAAAAATAAAGAATAATGGAGGTAGAGTAGACGTTTAGAAATGAATGTATTATATACAACACCTTTATTTTTGATTTCCTTCTGTCCACTAAGAAAGATAGTTCCTTTTACCATCATCTGTGAAGAAAAAAGAAAACACAAAGTGATATACATATATATTTATATATTTTACTGATATCCCAATATTGGATAATGAATGGTTTTATGATAATAATTTTATTCCATAATTAAGCTACTTCTATGAGTAAGAAAAGTGGACTCTGTACAACTTGGAAAGTGGTAGGAAAAGTGACTTAAATTGATGAAGTGACTATTATGGACTAGAGACTTGATGAACAGTATGCAATATGCAAGGGGGTGCATAAAGCTCTGAAATTAAATAAGCCTTAGCATACTCATTACCTTTTTGACCTTGTTGTAGAATATATCTACATAAAAAGAGAGTGCAGTGAATAGGCACCATTTTCCCCTACCCCCAGTTAGATGCAGCTGCCTTGGATCAAAAATTGTTGAGGATTACAAGGTGATGCAGATTACAAAACCTACTTGGGTTATAATCCCAGTATGCTATTAACTAGACTTCCTGAGCAGGAAAACTAGTGGGAACTGGGGTGGCACTGAGTGTCTAGGTGTACCTATATAACACAGAAAGCAGGTAGGTACTCTCTGGTTTTTCTGGTCTCTAACTTGCACACGGTACTACTTGCTAGCAGGATTCATGACATCTGACCACATGTTGGCTAACTAACTCTCTCTGTCTCTCTGTTCTCCCTCCTCCCACTGCCCTTGTAAATTAGAACATTCTGTTAAAATTTGGGTTTTGTTGCAGGGTTGAGGACTCACACCAAGGCCACCCTATTTCCTCCAGGGTGCCATGGAGCAATATAATTTCACTTTGTTCATTTATTTGCCTCTATTCTCTTATTTGTAAGTGGAGCTATTCATAAGGTTGATTAAAATGTTGGCACATATTATAACAGTGCCTGATACATAATACTTATGCAAGGAGGTAAGACATTATTTTCAATGACAAATATACAATTGAGGAAATTAAGGTATAGAGAGTTTAAGCAATCTGTCTGAGATCAAGTAACTGGCATGCTAACTAAAGAGAGTGTAAATTCTGATTAGGAGAATCTTAATTTCCAAGTCTGTAATGCAATACTTTATAGAAACAAAATGGATAAATGTGAAGACAGAAAAATAAAGACTTTTGTTATTTATATTTTCTTATCAAAATCAGATTCTCACCTTACTCTTTAGTATCTGCCTGTTTACTCTTACAAAACATCAAAATATTTGGATCCAGGAGTATTCACCAACAAAGTTAGAATGTTAGGCTTATGCTAATAATAAGCACACTAATTATTTGAAATTATTAATTGCATATTAATGAGCAGTCAATCACACGCATATGTCATGACTTATCTATATACTGTGCTCAGTAGACGTACAATTAAACAAGGTTCAAGACTCCACCAACTCACACTTACCAGATAGAAGAAGTTTATATTTGTGCCATCCTTGTATGCTTCATTATTTAGGGCATAATGCACCATAATAACCTTTTGTTGATTGCATCTAAGTGGCTTTGTTTCACGTACAATCTTCAGGAAGCTGTTGGTTCGGGAGTAGAAGCGTGGGACTGAGAAGCGAGCTTCCGCATACTCAGGTGCCAACCAGTCAAGAGGATGGCAGGTTTTAGGATGAACATATGTGGCCTATAAGATAAAAGAAATCAAATGATCTTAGGCCCATAAATATCTTCCCAGGACTGCAATTATTAGAGAACAAAAGGCTTCGTATCTCTTCAAAACAGGGAGGAATCTTAGCTGATGACTGGTACTTCAAACTTATTGGAAATGAAATAATACTCCCCTCTTTTCAAATAGAAAGATATAATTGTATTTCTTTAGGCCTAAAGTTAATAGCTTATTTTCCCTTTGTAATTGAAGCCGCAGAGGCCCCATTTTCAACTATGTTTAACTTCTGATATATTATTTAACTACAAAATTCTGTTTAAAAAGCAGAAAAAGAGAAAGTATAGTATCTACCCTGTCCATGAAATAGCCCAAGTAAAAAAGTCAAATCATCTTCAAGAGGTATTTCTAGTTTCTCAGAGGAAAAATATTGCTTGTTAGAGACTCTATATTTCTATAGTGGTTATAATTTCATCCTCTTGACAAATATTCTCATTCATCATGCATTGAACAAACATGAAATACCTGTTATTTTAAAACTAATTAAGATATATTAATACAATGTCTCATTTAAGAGATTCATAATGTTAAATATTTCTAATATTTAAATCCTGTGTGGGGTTTTGTCTACTCTTTGATGTCTTACTTTTAAGTTTAGCTCTGGATCATATAGATCTGAAGTATCAATAGAAAACTGAGCTTCGCCATTCTTGTCTGTGGTATAATTTCCTAGAAATCTGTCATTGAGCTCCAATTGCAATACCTTGTTCACCATCGGGATATTAGCAGGGCTGGAAAATTTAAGCTGTATAAAAAGAGAAACATTGATTCTTAAAATACAGATTTCTTTAGAGAATTTTCTTCTAATAAATGTGATCATTACTTAAAGTCTGAAATTCTATTAGGAAAGATGTTCTATTGAGTATCTAATATGGAAACAGCTATTTTATCTATTTTCTTTCTTCAGTCTGGTGTATCAGACACAGTCATACTACAAATGTGTTCTGAAAGTAAAAAAATTCAGAAAAAATTTAAATGCTATTTATGACTCCAAAAAAAGGAAATGAAAATGTGCATTTTTTTCTTTTTGGCAAGCCTACAGTTCCAAAATAAGAAATTCCTCTTCTGTAGAAAGGGTCCATGTTCTCAAAATCTACTCTCCCAAGCAATGGGGTGAGAGAAGTGGTAGCTCTTTCACTGATCTGTACACCTATAAAAAACAATAAATGATAATGTCAGAAAAAAATAATTGGATCAAGAATTTTAAAAGAACAAATAGCTTAGATACATATGTGAATGTTTATACACAAATTATATTCTTGATCCATGTGAAAAGGGAGATACTGATGCTTTAGAGCATGTTCCAGAGTACTATATATGTTGTAGTACATTTCAAAATGAATGTTAATATAATATGAAAATATTTGAATCAGAGCAGGAGGGAATACTCCTAATTTCCTTCTACTACTATGCTAATCACATTTGACCATACTCCTAATTTCCTTCTACTACCATGCTAATCATGAATTCATGATGGAGCATGTCATGAATATCTCAAATATAAAACTTTACTTCTTGAGATCTTTAACTTGCCGAATGCTATGTTATTAGACTTATAACAGATTAATAGCATAGTAAATACAAATGCTTTGCATTATCAACTGAGCAACTAAATAAGCAAAGTCAATATATTTAACTAAATTACAATACAAATGTGACAAGCTTATTCACTATAAATGTCATTATCTTTATAATATGGATAGCATATATTTATCTAATGAATTTTTTAAGTAACAAGAAATTAGTAATTGGATCTGGTCCCATCTCCAAATTATATCTTATAGACAGGGAGTTGGACTTGATTCTTTAGATATGAACTCTTGTATTAAATCAAAGATTAAACTTTGGCAATTGATTTTCAAATGTTGTACATAAAGTTGAAAAGAGATAATTTATTAGCTTAGGTATGCTTCTTTAGAGGGAAGTTCCTCTTATTGATGTAGACACTATTAGGGAAATCTTATTCAAAAGCAACCCTTAGATATCTATTAGCAAATATGCTTCAATTTCCTATTTTGACAACTATCCATATTCTGTCAATATTACTAACTCAATGAACTTCTCTCTGTTACACTGCTATGTTGCCCAAGGTTGGTTATAACAGATGCTGGTTACCTGTCCCACTTTCTGTAACAGTCACAGTGATATCAAATGACATGAGCAATCCAGAGCGGTAGAGTTGGAAGACTTTTGTATTTACAGTTTGAGAAGCACAACCATTTTTCAACTGAAAAATAATAATGAAAGAATCTTTAAAAATATGGAGTTTAAAAAGGACAAGGAAAATTTAAAACTGTTAGCAGAATGAAAGCATAGAGTAAAAGAGGGGTAGGTGGTAAAATTGGGGAGGAATGGGTACAAGAGATTAAGATTATGGTTCACAGATGAAAATGTGATGGGAAAACTTTGGGGTAGACAATGATTTAATATATATATAAATACGTATATATCTATGCAACCAATTAAAAATAAATAAAAACATGGAGTTTAAATAGCACAATTGTGTAATTCCTACCTATGTTGCCACAAACTTCTTGATCAAAGAATTAAAAAGGAAGGGGAGGGGTCCAGTTTCATCAGCAACTGAAACAAGGTAAGGGTATTATTTGTATTTTAATTTTATTTAATCTTCTCCAGAGAAGATTCTTCTCTGTCAGTATAAATGGGAACACTTATCAAAAGATGACAATGGGACTATGAATGACATTAGAAGAGGGTAAGAAACATCTTTTATCTTGGGTGGCACTAAGGACAGATGGAACAGAATACTTTAAATGTGTAACACCAAAATACTTAAGACAAATTGTTCATTTCAAATAAAGGAGAAAAAAAATCTGACATCAATAATTAGAGAACTGTAAGGTTAGTAATAGTTGAAAATAATCTATTAATCCTATACTTAAAATGTTAGAGGGAACACATTTGATCCTCAAAACTACTATGTCATCTGTACATGATTATTATCTCTGTTATTTGGATGAAAACACTGAAGCACAGGTAGGTTATATAAGCTATACACCCTCACACAGCCAGAAGGTGGTGAAACTCACTAAACATGACTCTAGTGTGTGTGTCCTTATGCATTATCAACTATAACAACAACAACAACAAAACTAATTTTACTTTACTGAGTTATAACTCAGTCAAATTCAAAAGAGTCAAAGGGAAAATATAAGCTAAGTCATTAAAAATCTGGACTAATTTATTATGAAGAAAATGCTTCAAATCAGATTGATGGTCAAGTTGTGGCTAAACGAAAATGTAAAACACTGAAAATGTTCACTATTGAAGAGAAACTAGCATGTATTTTTGAACAACAAAATAAAAAAATATTAGGTAAAGGCAAGAGGAAAGCAAATAAATGACTTCAAAACACAAAAATAATCTTAGAAAGAAAATAATAGACACAAAAATCAGAGTAAGACCAATACAATAGCAATTTACATGATCGAGAGAATAAAAGACTACTGTTACTGCATTTTCTTCTCATTCTTCACCTTATCCAGTGGCAACTCCCTTCATCCAGAAAGTTTTTTTTTTTTTGTAAATGGAATCAATGAAATAATAATAATGAAAGATAACTGTTTTGAAGGTTTCTTGAGCAAAAAATCATCTGTACCTGAGCAATTAATTGTTCACATATCTCGTTGTTATTGTCACAATCCCAGGAGGAAAAAAATTTTCTGCACACTTGCATTTGGACTTTCCCCTGCACAGGTTGGCCATACGTATACCTAGGGGAAGAAGGCGTTCTTGTGATTATAGCTGAATGATACCAGAGCAGTATCTTTTCTGGTCTTCTTAAAAAAATCATACATGAACTTTCTAAATTACTACTCCTCCAATCTGTCCTAACTCAACTGGGATCCTCATGTACTAGTGCTCTGTTCCCCACAGAGTTGTTTGAATTAGATATTGATCTGTTAGAAGAATTAAGTGGCTTCTTTAAAAAAATCACTTGTAAGATAATGTAGATTTAAAATAATCATAAAATCTCAGTGAATAAAATTTAGATTAAATTGAGTTTTAAAAATTATATTTTAATTTGATGAAAACATTGTAACAATTGGTTGCAGTATTTTTTCCCTTTGGCAGAAAATACGTATGTATATAAATAAAATCTGGATGATATAGGATCTTGAAGTACTTACAGATCATATTCTAAATAATTATTTAAAATTATTAAAATAATTAAATAGTTCTAATTTTCTAGTAAACAAACATTAGAAATATAGGCATAAATTTGATGCATTTGGTATAATCTCTTATACTTTTGAATAATAGAATTGCATAAAAATCTATTTTCTTGTCAGATACACACAAAAATGATAATAGGTTTTTAAATGTTTAATAATGGTAAATACAGTTGATTTGAGATGTTTTGTTGCTTGAGAACTCTTTCTACTAAGATATTTTTAAAGATGGCAAATATAAATTAGTCCATAATAAAGGAGAATAGAATCAAATTTATCAATCATAATATTTTCTCAAAATGTTGAACTCTAATATATATCTATTATCAATATATAGATATTATAACATATATTTAATATATACATTCATATATATATATATATATATATATATACATTATCTCATTCATTTTCCAGTGACTCAATTGTAGGTACATTACTTCATTTTATAGATTAGTAAATTGCACTCAAGTGAATCATTTCTCTATTCTATGATTGATAGAATTAAAATAATTCCACCACACTCACAGTCTAGGCTCATTTCACTCTTTCTTTATTTAAAAATTTAAATGCTTCTGGGATTCTGACTTTCTCCCTCTTAACAAAAATTATATGTCACTTCTAAATATCAGTAAAATGTTGAGTAGGACAAGACTAATAGAAGGTCATAAATGTTGTAATTGAATATCCTATTATTTTTCCTTAATTTATTTAAAAAGTAAAACTCTTATAGTACTATCTACAGATTAGCAAAAACCTATGAGATATGTAGTTTAAATCTTTATACAGGTCAGAAAAAGGGTTTTCCCTTTGTATGTAATTTGAAGTTTTCCAAGCCTACCATTGCAGTTCATTAAATGTCTGCCTGTAAGCAAGTTTTCATCTCCCTTAAAAGTTCAATTCATCTCTGAGTTTGTTTGCTAAAATCATCTAATTTGATACTATTTTCTCTAGCTATTTCAAGAAGTCTCAGGGAAGACTGAAGAAACAATGCACAAACGCATTATACAAGTTGAAGTAGGCAACTCATTTATAAATATTAATTTCTAGACATACTGCTTTCATTCATCATGTTTTTATAACTTGCTCAGAAATAACTTCCAGTAAGCAAAATGCCTGTCTCAGCAGCTTGGCCATAATTGTTGCTGATACTGGATTATATTGAATGCTATGTATATGCAAAATATAATAAAGAAATTTCAAGAAGTCAAAATAATTGTATCCCAACATGGTATTAAGGAATAACTGACTATATCAAAATTTGACTTAACAAGTCTTAATTTATGAAGGCTACAGTTTACAAACATGTTGGCTTTCTGAATTGTGTTATTCTTTCACAATGTTCCATGGGACTGGTAAATATGACAGATTGTAAACCCATTTTCAGGTCTGGTTTGTGTAAGGTTTTTCCAGTGAAAACAGTTTAAGCTTCTATATTTCTTCAATTTCTTATTATCCCATTATTTTTAATATGGATAATCTATGATTTCTTATACATTATTATAGAAAGTTGTGCCACACATTTAACTACTATTCTTTGAAATTCAGAAAAATATGAATTATTTTTGCAGTTCAAAGAAGATTTAAAATACTACCCAATGTTTTGATGATGGGCTTGATTTGGTAATATACATTTGAGGAGGAATAAGCCTATTCCCCTAAGTCATATTGGTATGATAAATCAATGTTACCTCAACCAAGTCAATAAAAAGGGCAGCTCACTTAAAATAATACTACCCAAATAAGGCTAAAAATTGATTTCTAAGATTCCTAAAACTGGCATTTTTAACCATTACTTCCACAGGTTATCAGACAAACTTTTACCAATGGATTTTTAATCTACTGATGATAAATTTAAAGGCAAGTACTTTTTAGTCTTTAATGAAGTGTTTAGCAAATATGATAAATAAGTACTTTTATTTAATATACAGTATAATTATTGATTAGGAGAATAGCTCTAAAGTTAGTCAGTCTAAGTGAAATCTTTATTCTGTTATCAAAAATCTCCATTAGTGCTGGAGATCATTTTAATTCCCTGTATTTTATTATTTACTTATAAAGTAGATATAATTCCCATCTCATAGCATTATGATGAAAATATAACAAATATAAGACAGCACAGTAATTGATAAGAAATATTGCTGATTTTTACTATTAAGAAATATTTGAGACATCACACATATGAAGGGCATTAGAAATAAGTTCCCCAAACAAACAAGTAAAAGGACAAGCGAAACTTAAAACTAACAAACTGTCAGGCAGAATCAAAGCATAGAGCAAAGGGCAGGGGAGTTTAATAGGGGAAAGGATGGACACAAGGAATTAAGATGATGATTCATGGGTGACAAGGTGGTGGGAGAACCTTGGGGTATACAGTGATATGAAATATATATTTAATTACAAATATTTAATATTTAAATTATTTAATATTTAATTGATTGCATCTATATGTAATCAAAAATTTTAAAAAGAAATCATTTCCTCAAATTATACTACTTTATCCAAATTAAATTGATAAAAAGCTTTATTTTCCTATCAAATTTCAAATATTTATTTCCTTTTTTCCTTTCTTTCTTTTTGTTAATGAAAATACCGAGTGGTGGTGCAATTTAAATGAGGCAGATTCTGTTTCAACTGCTGGAATTGTCTGTGGTACAACATGGCAAAAATATGGTCTCCAAAAACTAAAAGAATATTACGCATTTTGTCCAAATTCTAATTCTGGGAACATTTCTTAGGAACTGGAATTCATGAAAACATTGGCAAGGTAGGGAGAACATGTTTTAAGTGAACTTGGTATAGCCAAACAGGGAAATGTTTATACAACAAGAAACTGGAATTTGTGAAAAGATTGGCAAGATAGAGAGACATGTTTTCTTAATCATAGTGAGTAGAGAGTATGATTATAGTTGTGGAAATATCCATAAAATATGAGGAAATTTATATCACTATATTACTGGTAGTTGTTAGAATTAACTAGAAGTAATTTCTTGTGTTTCCCTTTATATTTAAAATTATTCTATGATAAGAAATATGGGATGATATCAGTTATATGAGAGATTTAGAGAAAGCAAATAAACAGACAAAAAAATTAAAACTGCTAACAGAACTGAAGCATAGTCAAGGGAAGGGGAGGAAAGTAAAATCAGGGGAGGGCACGAGATAAAGAAGGTGCACAGGTTAAAATGTGATGGGTGAATATAAAGATGGAATATTTATATATGTGTTTATATATATATATGCATGCAGTCAAAATAATTTAAAAATAATGCATTAATTATTTTATAATGTGACATAAGCATGTACATAATTAAAGTTACATGGTTAATCTCATTTCTCATGCTCCCTGAGCTTTGTATTGATCTCTGGGGATCAAATCTCCTGAGTAAATACTTACTTAGCACATGCTGTCACTTGGAGTTCATTGTCTGAAACAGTTATTGTTTGAGGTGCACTGACCTTGACTTCAAACTTGGGTAACACTGGAACAAAGAGAAATACAGTTCAGCCCTTGTATCAGTTGTTAACAAAACTTTGTGTAGTCATGGAACTAAGTATTTTTCCATGCACAATGATTTCCCACGTGAACACCTGTATGCACCTGTATGTATACAAGCGTCTGTATTATGAATCTGTGTGCCTATATTCCTGTGTGTGCTTCTGTATGCAGGTATTCACCTGTATGTATGTATGTACTTATTTGTATGTATTTATCTGTCTGTATGCATCTGTCCATATGCATGCATCTGTAGAAACTGTATTTCAGTTGCCCCTAAATTCTATGTGGCACCAGTAAGGGATGGTTCCTAAGTAAAATTTAATTATATTCCTTTCTCACCCTTCTCTTCAGAACTTCAAGTTTTTTTTTTTTATTATTGTAATTCTCCCTAAGAAATTATCTGGATTCTAGAAAATGAAACATCCTGGGGGAGAAAGCAGGAATAAAAATAAATATAAGGGGTAAGAATGAGTAGGAAGAAAGAAAAGGTGCTAATGTGGAAATAGCCAAGTGAAGATGATAGTAAAAACCAAATCAAAACTTTGTCTACTTTTGCGTAATTCTAATTTGTAAGTTGTTTTGTTTAATCATTTGAACTCCTTTTCTATGCAGGACAATCATAAGTAAAAAACTCTTACCATATTTATTAACAGCAAATTGGTGTGCTGTTGTCTTTCCTGATTTTCTTTGCACAAAAATTGAATAATCTCCCAGTATTGGTCCTGAAGTCAGTTGGAATGAGAGTTGGGTAATATTTTGAAGGGAAGATACATTTTGCCATTCAAAAATCTTATTGTTTTGAGGATCCTACAAAAGAAATAAAAAAGATATGGAGTATTTTCTTTTTATTTTCCTATTACCCTCTGTAGTTTGGGGAAGGTATAATTTTAGCATGTTTTGAACTATATCTCAAATTGTAAAAACAACATAACTTCTTCCAAGTTCTCAACTTCATTCTTATTTTTTAAAGTTAGTCCAAAAAGTATAAGAAAAAAAATTGAATTTTTTTTTTTTGGTTTTGACTTTGAGCTTTCTGAAATAGTTACATAAAGGATTTAATATTTAATGTACTTGCTCCAGAACAGTGCTCTCCAAGACAGTGTGTACTCACACCAACAGATGTTGGAAAGGATACTTTTTGAAAATTGAGTTAGCAGTGGTTTACATCTTGAGTCTTAGAGGTAAAGGATAGTATCCTCACAAACACTTAAAGACTTGCCACTGTTTTTCATTTGAACTGTAAGTAGCTGGTCATGAATTATGTACTCAATATAGAGCTACTAAATGGAAGTGCTGGAGTAAGTAGCATTGCTCTAAATCAGTAAACATTTTTTTTTAAAAACAAACTGCTAAGCTAACCCTCAGTGCAGGCAAATCAGAGTTAAGTCAGTAACAGCATCATGTTATAATCTCAAGATGGCTTCTATGCAACCTCTCTGCCATCATCAGCATGTTGTTTTACAATATCTGCTGTGTCTGATTTTTCAGAAAGAGCTATCTTCCAGTGAAGGGTCAAAGGGTTAATAATGCCCCCTTTTCTCTCTGTGCTTTTAACACATTGCAGCTTATATGAACCTTGTTAAACAAGTGTATTAATATCCAACTGTGTTTAAAGATATCTTGATGAAAGATTCCACAAACAAATGAAAACATGATTCACTAGTCACTTTTTAAAATTTTGTTTCCTTGTACAATAAAATCTGGAAATTTAAATTAATTTTCCAAACTTCTTTCCGTAAGGATTATCCACATGACTCAGGCTGTCCAATTAAAAACAAGTGAAAACCACTGGTTAGAAAAATTAGTCTCTTTCTGAAAAATTAGACTCTACTTAGAGGAAGTCGTTCATGAAAGCAATAAACCTTCTAGTTATTTAAACTAATGCTAGGTGAGCTTTCTCTTACTTTCAATGCAGAACAATATTAGCTACATCAAGATGCTTGAATAATATTTTTAATAGATTACAAATAATGCAAGAAATATCAAAAAGGTGGACCTGATATTTATCTTACTAGTCAGATGAGCTGTTATCATAAATGAAAGTCAGAGATGCACCATGTGATGGGAGAGGAGTTTCTACTCCCAAAATACAAACAATGAAAAAAATAATTATGCAGTAAATGTATGAGATCTATTGCCTTAAAAAAAGCAAGTAACAACAACAAAAACTCGTTCCAATTTAAGGAAGATATTTGAAATGTATATTTACACACAGAAACTATATCTCAGTACACCAAATTTATAATTAGGTAATAATAATTGTGTCTATCATGCATAGATATTTGAATATGTATGTTGTAATTGATTGATATGAAGTATTTACTGATAAGCCTAAAGACTTCAAAATATTTATTTTGAAATTCATACTACACTGAAGATATTTACTGGCAGAAGGTGCCTATATTTTCTGATAGCTAATAATATCACCTTCTAGCATATTTCTAAAATTTTAGGTATTTATGTTTTGCATCTCAGTAAAGTATGTGGTTAAACTAAGATTAAGATGGGCCAGAGGCTCAAAGAATAATTTTAGACACAAACTTCCCATAGTATAAGCTCAATCTTTTATTTATTTTTAATTTTAATTTCTATTTTATTTTATGAAAACACAGACAATAGTATTTGCCTCACAGCACTAAGGGCCCTTCACTTAGCTCTTTCTCTCATAGTTTCATGGTGTGTATCCAGGAATACTTATATATAAAGATGTATGTGTGTGTAAAGATTTCTGTTCCTCTTGTTTCAGTTAGGTTAATGTCTAACTTGTTAGAATGCAAACTAAACACATGTTACATTTAAATAGAGTTTAAAAATAGTGAGTGCAAAAATGTACATCTCTTACCTGAATTGTGATGAAAGGATACTGAAAAGGAAGAAAATGCAGGTTAATACTGTAACAGTGCATTCTTTTTCACCAGATATTGTACTATGAAGCACATAGACCCGACTTAACTTCTGACACTTAGACCCTTTCTTAAAGGATGGGGTTTAAAAGGAAATCCAAAGTTCAAAGATTCAAAATTCCAAAGATCATAAGAATACACCAAGTATAAGAAGATCCCATACTTCTTCTAGGAAGTGGTAAGCAGGTCCCATATAGTTATTTTTTTCTTATATGACAAAAAGATCTGATGACATATAAATCAATGGATTATAAGGGAAAGTTTAACATATCAATTTGAGAGTTAGCCATGAGACAATACTGCTGCACTTCTCCACATTGGTTCCTGTTTCCACACTTTTGAACAACTTCCCGATGACATTTTACATAGTGATGTATTAATTTAATTTGTTTATATTTTATGACACTATTAGAAATTAATGAACTTACCAGTTCCTCAATAGGTTTGAATTTGGTATCCAAAGTCACTATTCGAACTTGAACTACAAGAAAAGAGGAATGGGGGACATTTTTTTTCTTGTTATTTTTCTCCTAGTTGTGATGACTTGTATATAGATAGAAATTGACTTGTGCATATATAGACTTTGCTACCATAGAAAGTTTACTTTTTTCTTCTCTCCCAGCTCTGATTTTTGGATTCCATTTGGAAAGATCTCTTAATGTATATATGTAGTCTGTTGATGGTTCAGCTGACACTTTGACCATAAAAGCCCTCAATAATATGGGTATCTTTAAAATTAGAGGCAGCAGTGGTCATAGAGGACAAATGTGAAGTATGCCATGATAGGAGTTAAAAATAAGTTTCTTGGAAAATGTACTAATATTGGCAAATGTTAAATTAATTTTGGCAGAATTCCAGAAATACCCATTTTAGTTACTCTTGTATACATATCTGCCATCATAACATTTAAATAAGTACAGAAGAGAGGATGTAATGCAGCAAAATATCTTACTATGTTTTTATTTTATCTCTTTAGTTTCTTTGTTGTAACTCATATATATATAATGTATATATATGAACAGAATTTGTAGATGCTGTCTCTTCCAACCCTCTAATGTTACAAGTAAGAAACTGAAGTAGCTCAAAAATCAGAATGTACTTAGTGAAAACTAGTAATTTATTAGCATAGCCAAGACAAAAAATCTATATCCTGAATACTGGTTAGATGTCCTTTTCTGTTCCCTTCTCAGAACAAGGGAGATAAAAGGACATTGCCTCCATTACCAGATTTATGATTACTTCTACTGATATAAATAATAATAATGATGATGATAATATCATTTATGGGATCTTTACTGTGTACTAGGTACTATTTTACAATGACTATCTTACTCTATCTTCTCAAGTGAGACAATTATTATCTTCATTCTTCAGATAAAAGTTGAGTCTAAATAGAGGCTTTATTAGTTTGTGCCACACTAAATTATGGAGCAACAATTCTAAGGAAATAATTTGGCTCACATTCCATTGTAATTATTGTTTTTGCAAGCCTGCCATGGCAATTTTTAAACAGTGAGGGTAACAAGCAAAATTTTAAGATGCCAGGGCATTCACTTACTGAGGTTGAAGAACACAATTTCATAATCCATCTAGATCACCAATAAATATTTTAGAAATCTGTGACATTAGGAATAAATTTAAGATTGAAATTCATGGGTTGCTCTAAATGTCAAAAATGTGTTCCTAAATTCAGTGCTATGAAAGAAACATGAACGTTGACTTACCATTCGCTCCAGGTTTATAGATGGGTTTATCTGTTTGCACAAAGGTTACTGTCTCTTCTGAAACAAGTGCTACAGATCTCCTCTCAAAGATTTGAAAAGTATTTCCCTTCACCAACAATGTCAAAAAAGACAGCTGTGCAAAAGACTTTTGAGAAACCTGAGTATAGGAAAAATATTTGTAGATGTTAGGATGGTAATGACTTCATTTGTCTTCTCAGGCTATAAGAGACTTGCAAACCCATTGTTCTTCTTCGATGAACTTAGCAATCACTTGCTACAATTCCTTTATTTTAGTATGGGGAGAGTTTCTAGCACCCCTATTTTTATGTCTCCTTTTTTTGTTACCATGAAACCCAATCCTGCATCCTTTGCCTAGATTCTCTTTCTTCACATTGTTAAACAACTATACTATCTAAAGAGTAGTACTTAGGTCTTATCTCTCTCCTACCCTTAGAAAAATGGCAGTATTTTTCAAATTTTGTGACATAGGTACATTTTCCTTTTCCTTTTAGCCTCAGGAATTTCTGGTTTTGCATCCTAGTTTCCACAATTCATCCAAATTCAAAAGCAGTGTTTATGTCCTAATTTCATCTTCTCAGTGGAAATATTGAAATGGCTTACTTCAATGCCTTACCTTGAAATTTACACAAGTATAGAAGTGATCCTTCTTCACAGACTGGTCAAAGATAGTGGTATTGAACCCATCATATTCTAAGACAACACTCAAGGAGACAGATTCATTAAGGTTTAAAAGGTGAAGACAAGCTTTTTCTGTAGAATGACTTCTAATCACTGGGGAGACCCATAGGAGATATTGCCTAGGCAAAGAAAATAGCAACACTCTGAGCAGGAATGGAAGAAATACAGGTCATGTATACAAAGCATTTTGGGCTTATTGAAATATTCCTGAAACATACACTTTTTCCTTAGAAACCATTACCATAAATTTGAGAATGCAGAGAAAGATATTAAAATATATAAGGCAAACCAGCTTTCAGTCTCAGAAGTTGAAATGATAAAAAAATGAAATTTTACCACAGAATGTATATAATAAGTTCACCTTGCTAGTATTTTAACACAAAGAGGAAGTATAATATTCCCTTACGGTTCTGCAGTCACAGAAGCAATAAAATGAAGCAAAAAGGAGCTCAGAAAAATGATGGACACCATTTTATGCCAAGGTCTGAAAATAAAGAGGTCAAGATAAATATTCTCTCTCTCATTTGAAGCCAGTTGTTCAACTCTGCATTTTCTTGTTTCTTTGCAGCTGTCTATTGCTGCTTTTATAGTCACACATAATGAAGGATCTATTACTCTCAGGAGCATGTATAGGAGGAGCTACCAATCAAATTGAGTTTATCTCTCCCATTCCTTTCCTGGAGGTGTCACTTAATGTACAACTTCCTTCTTAAGTTCACTGTATCCTTTTCTATTTCTGGAATCCGTAGGGCAGGTTGGACAGGAAGAAAGAAAAACACACACAAAAAAACAGTGGTCTGACTCTGAAGGAGATCATTAGTTCTTTAGCACTTCACTTACAGGGCTGACTGCAGTATCAAAAACATAGAAATTGGCACTTAGATGAAAAACACCTCTTTCACAAAGAGCTGTTAATCATTTCAGTTCCCCAAAAGGTGAAATGTACAAGGTTGTTAAAAAAGTAGAAGTAGCATATCAGATGTTGCCAAGATGTACAAAGGTATCTCACTATAGGCTTATTTTAAAAGTAATTGAATCTTTAAAGTTATTTTCCTATAGTTTCATAATGCAGAATACAATATTTAAAATGTTGGCATGTATTCCATAGTTACTATGATTTACTTAGAGAGGTTTTCTATTCAATGTTCAATATACTTTTCTACCCTAAATACAATGAGAAAAGAAATTCTTGTGCACACATATACTTGTCACTTCTTGGAAAAGTCAGGATGATAGAGCAGAAATCTGTCACCCCAAAACATGTGCTTAGCAAGAGATTTATTTCATAGGAGAGGCTCTGAGTCTGAGTAGAAATTGCTTTTGATATTTATCTATCAGTTTCTTTTTGTTAGGACATATCCCAGAAATATCTAATCTCTTTATCTCTTTGCAAGGGGGAAGGCAGGTCTTTAAGTCAGTATTCCTTTGTTTTCCCAATAAAAACCCTAGCTGAATTTGCCTTTCTCCACCCCCTCCAGCCTCCCTTGACTTAGGTAAGCTTTTTTAAGATATCCAAAGCCACCTAGTTATTCAGTCCTGCTAGGTCTCTTCCTGATGATTTATAACTGACATATATATCATTATTAAACATCTGTGTGACTTTTTCTCTTGTCAATATGCCTAATGCTTATCTGATCATTTATCAGCTTAGAACAAACAGCATTTTGATTGCAAACCATTCCTGTTCAAGAATACAGCCAAAAAGGGAAGGGGTATTGCAGCACATTAATCCCAGAAAAGGTGTCATTTTTCCCTGTCACCACATACAGTCTGATGCCTGGAACTACAACTCCTAGCCCACCATGAACTGGATTTCCTGAATGGGGGTAACTGGGAAGTATAAAGATGGAAGTTGGCTATATAGAATATCAGAGGTGGAATGAAAGAGGGAGTAGAGAAATCTGGAGGAGCGACACATGCTTGAAAGACAAATGTTGAGGCTGCTCCTGGGACTTCAGCATTATGGCAGAGATAACGGCAGTTCTTATCTTGACCTACGCATAGATTATAGGGTACATTTAGAATTTCAGGCTTCTCCTGTCCCAGGTCTCTGGGACCTGCCTAATTTCTTTCTATAGTTGCTATAGCCTCATGACAAATATTTATGCCTCACTTGACCCACTTGGGAAAAAGCCTATTTGACCGGACATTTGCCCACCAGGGAGGCTGGTAATTTTCAGTTTGAGTTAGAAACATATTTTGAGATCTTCTCTCTGTGCACACAAAAGCTCTTTCCCACTAAGAGCACATTTTCTTTTCTTTTGTGCTTAGGGATGATGGATGCTTTTAGAACACTCAAAAATGGTTTCCCTCCTAAACAGTTTTGGGTCCCTGGGTACTCCTTAGTTGCAATTATGACTACAAATTTATTCTACAAATAAAATGAGCTTTACTAATGAACCTTTTTAAATATAGTTTATCCCTTTTAAATTTTCATATGACATTGGTCCTATTTATCTAATTATCATTCCCTTTTTGACCATCCCTATGTCACCCTATCCCCTCCCTCTCCTTCCTTTCCCCCTCCAGTTACTCCAATTCCTCTCTCCCTGTAAGTTGTTGGTTGATGCTTGACTCACTAGTCTCTTTTGCCTGGAGTAATGTCCTCTTTTCCTGGGTGAAGACTTATGCTTCTGGATTGCAAGAGTCCAGGCTGCTGGGATCTCCAAGGTTTTCTGTGAGGCAGGTAACCAGAACTTGCATGTCAGGAACCTCTCATAGGGTAGATGTATAACGTGGTTCTCCAGTCCCTTTTGTTGTAGCACTTCTTATGTTGGAAGTAACAGTCATGTTGACGGTTTTCTTGCTGGTATCTGTCCCTTGGTGCTGCTTCTGTTCCATATAGCCCTGGCATCTGATGTTGCAAACCCAAATCCCAGCCATTGGCAGTAGATAAGTTCCCCATTGGGGACAGACTCCAGCAGGTGGTTGGCTCATTTCCTCTCCTTTCTCTTGGTTTACAGTTCTGCCATGCATCCACAGCCATACTTCTGTGGCTTTACTGCCCTGATGTTAGAGAGGGAGGAAACTTCATTCCCATTGCACACATCTCTGGACCAGGGACTTGATTTCCCATATCCAAGACCTGGTAGATGGAGCTCTATGACAGGACACCACAACAGTTGGTCTCTCAAACTTGTCTCTTGCAATTCCAACTGTGAGTTCCTTCTGTCCTACCCAGGTGATCAGTGTGCCCAGTGCCATGTGCTGGAGACCCTCTCTTGGGACCCTGATTCATCCCAAGGAACTGCCAGTTTGTGCTACTAATCCCTCTAATCCTGCTTCCCAGTCCAGATGCCCAGGCAAAGACTGCCCAACCCCCTACCCCTTAATGAAACTTTTGACAGGGTCTCCCTCCAGTATGTCTGTTCTCCCACTTGTCACATTTTTTTTCTTTTTTAAAATATTTCAGTATTTCAAGTGTTGATGGAGTTAGGACATCCCACTTGAAGAAGGTTATAGTGAGTGATGAAAGATAGGAACTGCTCTGTCCTTCAGACTTTAATGAGGCCACTTTAAGTCTCTGCAGCAGAACTAATCCTCAATTATAAGACTAAAGCTTTCTTTGGCAACCTCAAACTCAGGCTCTGCTTTTGACCAATATACTTCCTTCTGGTAGCCCTTAGCCTTATGATTAGAATTGCTGACTACATTCCACTCTTCATACTCATAAATTAAGTCACCAGCTTCCACACCTACTTTTACTTATCAGCATTTGAAACTTATCAACTGGCAGATCATTTATAAACCAAATCAACCAATTATTTATTACCAGGTTTGATAAATCAAAAGTAAGAAAACTTTTTCAAAATATTTGCATTTTTCCAAATGTGACATTTTATTGAGTAAATAACTTTTTTTTTAACTTTCATCAAAGCAATTACCCTTAACAAAGTTCTTTTGTACTAGTCTTTTAAATAATTTTGGGAATAAGCATGTTTTTATAATATCTCTTTCACAGAATGCAAATTTACATGATTAACATAGTCCAAAACGTTTTGTTTGATTAATGTCACCCTAGGTTAACAAACTCAACGCAGAAAATTCAGATGTGAATACAACAATATCTATGGAACACTTGCTATGTATTGGTATTAATGGTAGGTTCTAGAGTTAAAACAATGGATAAGATAAAAACCTCTAAGCAGTTTACATTCTTATAGACAAGAATGGGAGAAAGGATGGAAGCAAAAAGATAAGGAAGGAGGAAGAAAAGGAAGAGAGACAAAAAGGAAGAGTGAAAGGGAGAAAGAAAGGAGGGAAAGGGAGGCTGAAGGGAGGAACTGTGGAAGAGAGGATATTCAGTGAATAATTAATAGGTAGCAGACAGTATAGGGGATACATTTATTAGGGAAGCTTGGGGCAGCTGAGGCCACTACCTGGAAATCTTTAAAAGGGAGCCAAATACCTGTCCCTGGATGGCTGGAAAAGGTAGCACTTTGACAAAAAGGCAGTTTGCAGACCTTTGCCCGTGGGGGGGGCCTGGCAACCTCAGTAGTAGTAAGTTTCTTCTAGTCCTATATCCCAAACCATAACATACATAGAGGAAAACTTGGGCAAAACCCTCCATGAATTACAATTCAGAAATCCCTTTCTGAAAACATCTATAGATGGCAAAAAATATGAAGGAACACATAAACAGATGGGACTACATCAAACTAAAAAGCTTCTGTACAGCAAAAGAGACAACAGAAAAGCAAAAAGAAACCAAACCAAGTGGGTAAAAAATGTTTGCTCTTCACAAGAGTGATAAGGGTTTAATAACTTTGATCCACAAGGAACTCACACAACTAAACAAAAGCAAAACAAGAAGCCCAATCAAAAAATGGGGAGAACTAAAAAGACACTTCTCCAAAGAAGAAATACAAATGGCCAACAGGCATATGAACAATTGCTCAACATCACTAGTAATAAGGGAAATGTAAATCAAAACCACAATAGGATGCTACCTTACACCAGTAAGAATGACCCACATTCAAAGAACAGGTAACAACAAGTGCTGGCAAGGATGTGGAGAGAAAAGAACACTCTTACACTGCTGGTGGGAATGTAAACTGATCCAATCTCCATGGAAATCTGTGTGGAGGACCCTCAAGTTAATGAAAATGGAACTACCATTTGACCCAGCAATTACTCTCTTGGGGATCTACCCAAAAGAGACCTCAATGTGGGTACAAAGGGACACCTTTGCTCAGATGTTTACTGCAGTACTATTTATAATTGCAAGGACTTGGAAGCAACCTAAATGCCCCCAAACAGATGACTAGAAAAATTGTGGTATATATACACAATGGAATATTACTCATCAATTAAAAAATGACAAATTTCATGATTTTATGATAACATGGAAGTACTTAAAAGAAATCATATTAGCAGAAACAAGTCAAAAATAAAAAGACAGAAACCAAACAGTGGGGAGGGTGGGGGAGGCTGATATCTTGGGATTACAAAGATGTGAAATTTATATATAAATAAATTAAAAAATAATGAACAAATAATCCTGTATCCCTGCTCAGGGTAGGACTTGAGGAAGACTTTGTCTGGGTCACCATAGATTTTTCTGCTCCTTGCCAGTGGTTCTTGTAGCTGCAGGTCCACTTCACACCAGTAAGCAACTGAATCTTCTCCCTCTTCCTTTATCCTGTTAATTAGAATTAATCATTTTTTGTCTTTTCCTGTACCTTTTTTGATATTTTTGATGTTTTAAATTTTATTTTTTTAAATTGATTGCATACATATATATTTTACATCGTTTACCCCGAGATTCTCCCACCACCTTATCACCCATAAACCATCCATCATCTTAATCTCTTGTGGCCATAAATAATATAAATAGTACTGATTTTTACCTCCCACCCCATATCTTGCACTGTGTTTCCATTCTACCAGCAGTTTTAAATTTTCCTTGTCCTTCTGTTTGTTCCTGTGTCTTTTGTTTGTTCCTGTATCAAGTGCATGGGCCCAGAACCAGTGAAAGGTGATCTGACCCATGCCAGTTTTACACTCTTTGTTAGTAACATAGTGATAGTATTTCACTGACTCCTCAAAATTATAATTTTTAATTTATTGTTTATCATTGTACAGGTATGAAAGATTACAATATTAGAAAAAGTCATTCATTTTCAAAAGGTTATCCAGACAGTAAGAAGTTTGGAAGAATTTCTTTTATTCATCATAAATGGAGATCATAGGATGTGTTCTTATGCAGAAACTCAAAAAGGACATGGACCAAAGTCCAATGAATTAGACCAATTCTAATTTTCAGTTGATTTCAGCTGAGCAAATGACAGATATTGCATGATGAGCACTTGCTGATTCAATGCTGTTGATTTTATTGGTGTTCACTGCTGCCGGAATACCTCTGTTTACTCATTCATTCAGTGCATATTTGTTTTATTTATTTATTTATTTTTATCTGGAGTACTTTGTACATTATTTATTAATTATTTATTTTTTACTGATATTTAAAAAATTATTTTAATTTAAAAAATTTTGCATATATATGTATATATATTACATTATTGTGTATTCTTAGGTTTTTCCATTTCCCTAACACTTGTTAACCATCCTGATCTTTCGTGCCCTCTGCCTCCCCAGCCTTCTTACCCCTCCTCCTCTCTCACTCCATTGTTCAGCCCCATTGGTTGTTTCTAAATTTTCTTATTTGTTTGTTTGTTTTCCCCTATATCTATATAAGTGGACCTTCCTTTTTTCCTCTTTTTCTTTTTGGCATATTTCTGCTAATATGAGTTGTTCTAGTTCCATCCATGTTGCTACAAATGGCATGTTTGTCCTCCTTTATTGATTCATAGTATTCCATCATGTATATATACCACATTTTTTTCAGCCAATCATTGTTTTTGGGCATTTAGTTTGTTTCCATATCCTGGCAAATGTAAACAGAGCTGTAATAAACATGTGCATACAGGTGTCCTTTTGAATTAGTGTTTTCATGTCCTCTGGATAGATTCCAGCATTGGGATTGATGGTTCAAATGGTAGTTCCACTGTAAGTGGTTTGAGGGTCCTCCACACAGTCTTCCATAGTTGCTGGACCAGTTTTTACTCCCACCAGCAGTGTAAAAGGGTTCCTTTTTCTCCACATCTGTGCCAACACTTGTTGTTGTCCACTTTATTTATATGGACCAGTCTTACTGTTGTGAGATGGTATATCAGTGTGGTTTTAATTTGCATTTTCCTGATTACTAGTGATGTGGAGCATTTTTTCATATGCCTGTTGGCTTTCTGTATATCCTTTTTGGAGAAGTGTCTTTTCAGTTCTCCCCATTTTTAACTGGACTTTTTCTTTGTTTTTGTTTGCATGAGTTCTTTGTAGGTCTTTGTTATCAGACCCTTATCACTTGTGTGGAGGGTAAAATTTTTCTCCCAGTCAGTTGGGTTTCTTTTTGTTTTGTTTATTGTCTCCTTTGCAGTACAGAAACCTTTTAGTTTGATACAGTCCCAGCTGTTTATGTTTTCCTTCATTTTTTGCCAGCCGTAGTTATTTCCCAAAATGGATTTCTGAGGTGAAATTCATGAATGGTTTTGCCCAGGTTTTCCTCTCTGTACTTTATGGTTACAGGTCTCACATTCAAGTCTTTTATCCATTTGAGTTGATTTTTGTACAAGATGTGAGGGTGTTGTCCCTGCATTTTTTACAAGTTTTGATCCAGTTTTCCCAGCAACATTTCAGTGTATGTTTTGCCCCTTTGTCAAAGATTACTTGACCATATATGTGTGGTTTTATTTCTGGGTACTCGATTCTGATCCATTGGTCTGCCTGTTTTGGTACCAGTGTGTCATGCTGTTTTAAGTAGTATGGCTTTGTAGTATAGTTTGAAGTCTGGAATAGTAATACCTCCATTCTCTCTTCAAGAGGGTTTTGGCTATTCAGAGTCTTTTGTTGTTCCATATGAATTTCAGTAATTTTTGTTCTCTCTCTTTAAAATATGTCATTGAGATCTTTATTGCAATTGCATTGAATCTGTAGATTGCCTTTGGTATTATGGTCATTTTGATAATGTTGATTCTTCCAATCCATGAGCAAGGAATGTCTCTCCAGTTTTTAACATCTATTACTTTTAAGAACGTTTTGTTGTTTTCTTTGTGTAGGTCTTTTACTTCTTTTGTTATATTTATTCCCAATTATTTGATTTTCTTTGGTGCGATGGTAAATGGGGTATTTTTTGAAATTTTTTCATCTTCTGATTGATTCTTTGCATATATTGATGCTATTGATTTTTGTGTGTTGATTTTATGTACAGCTACCTTTCTGAATTATTATTTCAATTATTATTATTTATTTATTATTATAAATTATTATTATTTATTATTTCAATGTTCTGTCTTTTGGTGGGTTCTCTACATAAAATACCATATCATCCACATATAATGATAGTTTTATTTCTTCTTTCCCTATTTGAATTCCTTTTATATCTTTCTATTGTCTTATTGCCCTAGCTAGGACTTCCAGAACTATGTTGAAAAGGAGTGGTATAGAGGGCATCCTTGCCTGGTTCCATATCTTAATTGAAATGATTTCAATTTTTCCCCATTGAGGAAGATATTTGCTGTGGGTTTTTCATATATAGCTTTTATTATGTTGAAGAATATAGCTTTCATATATAGCTTTTATTATGTTGAAGAATATTTCTTTTATACTATTTTTTTCCAGAGTTTTCATCATGAAAGTGTGCTGAACTTTATCAAGTGCTTTTTCCACATATATTGATATGATCATATGGGTTTTATTTTTCTCTTTGTTGATGTGCTGGATTATGTTGTTTGATTTTCAGATGTGGAACCACTTCTGTGCCCTGGGATGAATCCCACTTGATCATGGTGGATAATCCTTTTCATGCACTGCTGAATTCGGTTTGCCAGGAATTTGTTTAGAATTTTTGCATGTGTTCATTATGGAGTTGGTCTATAGTTCTCTTTCTTTGGGCTATCTTTGTTTATTTTTGGGGTTAGTGTAATGTTTGCTTCATAGAACATATTTAGCAGCTCTCCTTTCTCAATTGTTTTTGAAAGAATTTTATTAGTACAGGTACTATTTCCTCTTTGAATGTTTGATAGAATTCATTTGTGAAACCATCTGAACCTGGGTTGTTGTTTTTAGGGAGGGTTCTGATGACCACCTCAATTTCATTGCTTATGATTGATCTGTTTAAGTTCTCTATTTCTTCTTTGTTCAATTTTGGATGGTTGTATCATTTGAGAAATTTGTCCATCCCTTCCAGGTTATTGTATTTGTTTGCATATAGATATTTGTTGTCTGATATAAGAATGGCAATCCCTGCTTTTTTGTGGGGGTCATTTGCTTGTATGTAGTCTTCCAACCCTGTACCTTCACTCTATGCTTGTCCTTAGAGATCAGATGTGTTTCTTGCAGGCAGCAGAATATTTGGTTCTGCTTTTTGATCCAGTCTGCAACTCTATGTCTCAGTGCATATTTATTGAGCACCTGTTATCTACTGGAATTATGGTAGGTGATAGGAATTAAGAGATGAATATATATTTTAGAAGTTATCATTCTATTAGGAAAGGCAGAGGTTAAATAACTACTTGTACAATTTAATCATTTCATTGCAATCATGGTAAGTTATAGAAGAGAAAGAACTACTAGACACCATGAGATTCAAGTTGGGAGTGAGGGTCAGGAGGTGACTTGGTATGAATCTATGTGCTGCTGATGAACAGATGAGTAAAACCATTTCATTTTTTAAAATAATTCACTGTCAAGCCAGGCACGGTGACTTGTGCCTGTAAGCTTCAGCCTATGAAGTGGCCAGGGCTAGGGATCACGGTTCGAGTCCCTCCTGGGGCCCGTAGCTGAGACCTAGTTCCAAAAAATAGCTGGGCGTGGTGGCACGCGCCTGTAATCCCAGCTACCTGAGAAGCTGAGGCTGGGGCTTGCTTGAGTCTGTGGTGCCCCGGGCAATGAGAGCCTGTGGTTCCACGGGTGAAAATAGCAAGACCTAGTCTCAAAAAAAAAAAAAATTCACCATCACTCAGCAGGATATTATGCAGTAGTGCGAACAGACATGTTCTCCTAAATTGAGAAGGTAATTTGAACCTGAAAAGTGAAGCAAGAATGTCCACTAATCATGCTTAAAGTATATTCAGAGCACTTATTACAGGAGTGAAGCCAGTGGGTAGGACTTGAATGGGGCAGGATGCATACCATTCATTCTGATAGAGGGCTTCTTTTAATATTTTTATCCCCTTAAGTATAGAAATATTTCTTATATCTCTTTGAGGAGGCATCTAAAGTGACTGAAGGGTTAACCAGCTCAAATATTATACAAGACAGTCAAGTATGCATTTGGAAAAAATCATCAGGGATGCTTAGTTTTAATACTGTCATGTACACAATATCCCCTCCCCACCAATCATCACTTTACTCATTTGAAACTCCTTCTCCTCTCCCTCTTAATTTCAGGAATTTTAACTGTTTACAAGAGTCCACTGTTTGTAAAGGGGTCTCTTTATACCCTGCTTAGTGTTTGTGATCATTCCTGTATAAGACAATTAATGTCAGATGTTGGGAGATCATGCTACATGTGTCCTTATTCTATTAAGATTATAGAGTGTTTACCTGAAAGAAACAATGGGGCAGTTTGCTATCTTCCCAGGTAGGACAGTTACCTGTCATAGATATCTTTCATGCATGATGGAGTCACTTTGGTTTACCTACAGGTATGAAAATATAAATTGCAAAGCCATGTGTTACATAGACAGTCCTATATTGAAACTATAAATAATGCTCACATGAATTACATTAAAGAAATCAATGTCAAATGGGTAAGGAATTTAGCAAGCAATTTTTAAAATGGAAATCCTAAAATGATAATAAATTTTCCAGATAGAGTAGAAACCAAAGGAGCCATTAATGATATAAAAGCTTTCAAAGAAAATTGTAATAAATAAATATTCTGTGTTTTGAAAAATAAACATAGGTTCCATCTGGTAAAGCAAAATGTGATATGAAACGACCTTCAACTCAAAGTTGAGGTTAGTTTGTGCAAAGTTTTTTCCTTGTGCTAAAGAATTTGAATGTAATTTTGAGAAGTAATGAGTACAATAATTGTACTCCATGGAAAACAGAACACTATGAAAGTAAAGTAGTAAATGATAAGCCATTTGTGAGTCTTCTCAGAGACCAATCTAGATTCCAGAAGTAGCCTGCATGATGCGTTGTTTTCTGTTGCAGTTAGACAAGGCAGGAAGACAAAATCAATCTATAGGTGAAGGGAGAATATAAGTTTGATATTCTGATTGCAGAATAACAAAGGTGGTGACATTCAGTAGACAGTTGAAGTAATAAATCTGGTACTCTAAAAATGTGTTACAGATATGGATATAAATTTGGGGATCAATGCATCATAGTTATGGCGTTTAACTCATGGGCATTGCTAAAGTCATAGAGGAAAACGAGTCACATGGGAGAGAAGCTAGTCAATGGTAAGAGAAAGACTGAAGATCTGGCAAGTCTGCTGCACCAGCTGGATGGTATTCATCAGATATAGCGTAATAGTTTATTTCCCTAGTACAGCAGAGTTGAATCTGAGGTAATATCTTGAAATGTTTTGACATTTTAAGTTTTTTAAATTCCTTAAATAAAAAGAAAACACTTTTTAAAAATTTTTGCAACTTAATTGAGAAAGCAACATCCAAATTAACAGGAAATAATTTCCCAACTTAATTGGAAAAAAGCATAATTTAATATCAGCTCATGTTGATTGTCAGAAATTTAAAATCTATTTTAGTTTCTGAGAACTTCTTGAAATCACTAGAAGAGATTCTTGAATGTCTGGTCACCTTTTTGAAATGTTTAAGCCAATACTGCAAATCAGAGCATACCAGGCCAGTACAGCCATAGACAGATAACTCTGTATGAAATAAAATTCTTCAATTCCTGATGTTGCAATCTGTTGAACGAGAAATCACCTGTTCCTCATAAAGAAACAACCTGCTTGACAAGGAAAGTTGCCCTTCAACTCTCAGATGTTTTTCTCCTGCATCACCGATCAATTATTAGAGTTGCCAAGAAATTCTAATCGCACCGTGTTCACTTATAGATGAACGATTTTTTAAAGGGCTACTGACCTTGAAAAACATAGGTTGGAGCTGCAAGGAACTGTACACAAGGTTTGTACTCACAGATTCAAACAAACACAAATGTCAGTTGATTGCATCCCTGCACATGCAGTCAACCCTTAGCTAGACTGACTGTAAGTTATATTGATGTCTTCAACTGAGGAGTGACATGGGTGTCCAGGTAAGGAGTATGTGTCCCTGAGCTTTCAAGTACAGCTATTATAGGATGTATCTCTACAAAAGGTGGATTGTTATAGCACAGTATCCCCAGAAACAGACCATCACTCCACTTCCATCTGCCTTGAATTATACCTCCCAGCATACCAAGAACTGGACTCTAATGGGGGGGGTGGTGGGAGACAGTGTTAGGAAGGAGGAAGGGATGAAGTAGATGGGATAAAGGAGGGAGAAAAGACATGGGTGGATGCTCCTGGGACTTAGATTTTAATACAGACTATGACAGCCATCACCAAGCTATAGTGGTGGATTATATGGTATATTTTGAATTTAAAGGGTTTTTTTTTTTTTTTTTTTTTTTTTTTGTTCCAACTCTCTGGGACCTTTCTCACCCCTTTGTTTGTGGTTCCTGCAGGAACACTGTGTGCCTTAGACTTGTTCTGGTATTTTTAGATCTCAGCCACCTCACTTGGGGCCAAACCTATTTGTTTGGGGGTTTGCCCAACTTTTCAAAGTTGATCAGGATTTTGTTATTTGAAGTCCTTTCTCTTTCTGTCTTTATGCCTCTTTTTCTCTTTAAACTTCTACGCAATTAAAAATCTTTGGGCAAAATATGCTTTTTTTAATCTTTATGCTTGTAGGTAGATGAACCCCTAGAATGGGCATAATGGACTTTTCCCTTCTTAATAAATTGGGGTTCCTGGGCACTGCTCAATTTTACCTTCTTTCAAATTATAATGAGGGAGGAGCAGATAATAAAGTGCTGGATAATGTGATATCTTTAAAGAACCACATTTTTTTCCAACTCTGCAAAGTTTGATGGTGCCAAAACTTTCATTTGAGGTTATTTAGGGTTAGTTTTTATCTCTCATTTTCCTCCCATCCTAAATAATATCACTTCCCCAAATAAATAAACTGAAAGATAAATAAACATGCAAATGTCAAATGGAAGCTTACAAAATATTTCCTCTCTTAAAAAAACATGGTCTTAGCAATAACACCTAAACTCTAGCTAATATTATTTATTCAATACAGAGATTCATTCACTAATTCCCCCCAAAATTTAGTTGTATGTGTTTTAGCTCTTATGATTAGATAGAAACAAAAATACATACTATGTAGTTTACTTTCCTCAAAAATACATGATACAATTGGTGAGATGAACACAGAAATAAATTCTAGACTATATAAATGTAGTAACAGAAAAACATATTTTAGTAAATTTTCCACCAAGGCAAACAGAATCAAAGAGAATTCCAACAAACATTTTCACTCAAAAATCTTCATGTTTTTAATGGTGTTATCCAAAAAAACAGAACTCTCCTTAAGTAGGACAGTTGATAACTTGAATAAGCTCAATAGTATATTAATAAATAAAACCAAAATAGAATTTGGAACCTGGATATTAGATATAAGTAATGAAGTATGATTTTCTCTTTCTCAGCAGAATAAAAAGAAGTCAAGGGGCTATTCTAGGCTTTTGAATCCCTCTGCACCTGTGGGACTTATGGTTGGAGTGGCCCAATTCAAGTCTCTTGCATTCCCTGGGCCTTTCAGAAAGCTGTCCTAGACTCCTATGTGAACTCTTCCCCCTCACGTCTTGCATTGTCCAGAATGAAGGGGAAACAGGCAGCATCTTGGTCTGAAGTCAGACAGGGACCTGCTGAAAGGGGATGAAGAGCTGCCATATTAATTGGAACTTTCAAAAGAGAGGAAGGATGTGGACCCAATCTTTATCTTCCGGTTGCTGTGGGTTTTCTCCCCCATGAGAGCAATCCCTGACCTCAGCAACCTCTAACCTCTGCCACACCCTGTAGAGTCCTCAGCGTCAGCTAGACCTCACATCAATATCAGTAATTGGTAAGTAGACTTCTTCCTTTTCTATTGCTGCTTCTCCCTCTCTTTATTCCTTGTTAGAATATTCGTTTTCTTGCTGCACTGGAGGCCTTTTGTTTGCATGTGTGGTGGGAGCAGCTGGACACAGGACCCTTGAGAGTTTTTTTGTTTTTCCTTTTTTTTTAACTTATTTTTTAAAAAATTGATTGCATACCAAAACATAAACACATATTTTACATCATTGTCTACCCTGAGGTTATCGCACAATCTTATCACCAGTGAACCATCTTAATCTCTGTGCCCATCCTCCCGATTTTACTCCCCTCCCTCTCTTACTCTATTCTTCAATTCTACTGAAAGTTAGTTTCAAATATTTCATGTCCTTTTGTTTTCCTTATAGCCCTCATATAAGTGAGAACACCCAATATTTCTCTTTTTCTTTCTGGCTTATATCTTCTAACATGGTTACTTCCTTCTAGCTCCATCCATGTTGCTACAAATGACATAAGTTTGAAGATCTACAAAGAACTCACACAACTTAATAAAAACAAATCAAAAAACCTAGTTAAAAAGTGGGGTGGAAAGCTAAAAAGATACTTCTTGAAAGAAGAAATACAAGTGGCCAATATCCATGTGAAAAAAATATTCAACATCACTAATAATCAGGAAAATGCAAATCAAAACCACAATAAGATATCATCTATGCCAGTAAGAATGACCCATATTAAAAAAAAAAAAAAAGTAAGGGGGGGAGGAAGCAAGTGCTAGCATTAATGCAGAGAGAAAGGAACACTTTTACAATGCTGATGGGAATGCAAACTGGTCCAGCCACTATGGAAAGTTGTGTGGAGGACCTTCAAACCACTGAAAACAGACCCTTCAGAGTTTCTAATCCACTATCAGGTCTTCGATGTATTGCAGGCAACAGTGTCATCAGCTCCTATGTTGATAAAGCCAACTAATGTGGCATTGCTTTGAAGGAATTATCAGAATATTGTATCCTTACTTTCTTGTGTATATTTTCTTTTGTTTGAAAAATAAGGAGAGTGACATGAAATGAAATACCTTTAACTGAATGCATCTCACCTTGCACCATCACCGTCTGAGTGATTCTCAGATGACCTTGAGTAAATCTTTTGGTCTGGACACCTTCTCAATGTGAATATCTTGGTGATATTTAAAAAAAAAAAACTTTTATATATAACACCACATTGTTTCCCATGATTGTACATAGCCTTTCCACCACTTTCTAATATCACAGTGATTTACAGTGATTTTCCATTTAGTGGAAATATGTCATGTTGCTATGGCCTGATTTATATTTTCAAACACTTTCTCACAGCCTATTTTGTCTTAGGCCAGTCCAAATTCTATTTTAAATCTGACTTTGTACATCTAGCTGTAAACATCAAGCATATGAGATTGAATGGCTATTCTGACACTCTTGGAACAAGATGTAACATAATTCAGTGATTTGGCTCAATTCCCATTCTATAATCAATCTATTCATAGGTGATCGCAGTGTTTTCAGGAATGCCACCAGGGCATGATCACCAGATTTCTCACCATGTATATAACACATGGGAAGGTCTACCAAATAATCAGCAAAGTAAAGATATAAAAATCAGATATTAAAGTAATGATATTAAAACAATTTGCCATTCAGTTAACAAAAAATTCCTGGACACTGACTATCTGCCACATGTAAGGGGTGTTAAGGGGTCATGGGAATTCAGTGATTAACAACAAGATGTGATTCCCACTACAATAGATTTTACAACTTGATCAGAGAGTTAATTTAAAGACCAGACTGTGATAAGAGTCTTGATAGCACCAGCACAGGTTTACAGGAGCACGCAAGAGGGATACCTACCACAGACCTGCCCAACAGGGAAGGTTACTTCCTTAAAAATGTAATGCTTCTTGTGAAAGGTAAGTATTTCTTTGTAATGGAAATATATGCCTGTCATTGTGGTAAGTAGTGGGTCCCAAATCTGTTTCACAGCTAAAAAGTAGAAGTGTAATGTATAAGGATTCAAATGGCCTGAGAAGCTGTAACACAAAACATGAGAGAATAATGCAGTCAAACTTGAGGCAGGAAGCAAAGTGAATGCCAAGTCATGTGCCATTTTGTTTTTACTTTGTCCAAATGGCAACTGTAACCCATTAAAGTGTTTAACATACAGGGGTGGCAATAATTGTTCTTTTGATTGAGAATTGCACTTGAGAAAGTTCTAAGACTGGTGGTCAAATTCACTTGATAAAATATTCAGAAAGTTCATGATATATTTGGTTTCTTATGTCTACCAAACCATCTTTCATTCTTGAGGTTGTAAAGACTATCATCATTTTTCCTTTTAAATGTAATGATTAGGTTATAGTTTTGTGTACATTATTAAGTTTAGTAGTAAATTTATCTATGGAAAAATGTTTGTTAAGCATTATTTTAAAAATCCAGAAGGGAAAATATGAAAGCAACATTTATTGAGTATTTTTGCAGATATCCTGCCAAGTGTACTCATGTACATTTCACTGGGGAATGGGAGACAGTGAGCATTGCATTAGATTAATAGTTACAGTAGTCACACCTTGATGCTGAGTCAGAATCTCCCATCATCTAAAACACCCGGGGAATTTTGCTGCAAATCTATATTCAAAACCATTAAAAGAATAGTCATAACTAGTAAAAAAGAAACCTCATATTGAATATTATGAAAAACAACTGTTGATTTTTTTTTCTCTTTGTGCAGATGTACTTAGAGATCTTTTTTGCTTTCTGTGGAAACTTCACTACTTTGTAGAACTCATCTTGAAAGTGAGTCTAATTTAGTATAGATATTCTGTTCCTAATATATCCACATGAGTTTTATGGTTCCAGTTAGGGACTTTGATCACATCTCCCCTTATTCATTTGTGTGGAGCAGACATAGTGATTGGATTTCCAACCCCAAAGTTTGGATCTCTCCCTCAGACCTATGTAGAAAAAGCCTGCTTCTGGTCAGCCTGTTTAAGCAAATCTCTCTTCATACTTTAGTCTTCTGTTTGGTTATTTAGCTTTCTGTTTCTTCAACTCACAGAGGTCTGCTTATTCCTTGCACTGCCCTGTTGGAAAAATTGTTATATGCTTACAAGGGAGAGTCTAAAGCAGAGAACAGACATTGTGCTCAGACAACTCTGAAACCCTCTCATGGCCCTGGAGCAAAGTCTATTTCCAATTGGACCCAAAGTTACAGTGATTATTTGGGCAAATACAAGAGAATACTATCTTGGACTGTGAAGAAGGCATCTTTGTCCTAGTACTTTAGCCAGGTCTTGAATGTGACCTTCAGAAACCTGGAACCTTTCCTGAAGATATTAATTGAAGAATTACTTGGTTCTCCTTCAGGTCACTAAAATCAGGGCTACTACCAGCCTATATGGCATCTTTGTGTGAAATAGAAAGACCCTTTTCTTCCAGGTGGAGGCAGACAGGCGCCAAAGTACATTTTCTGTTCAGCGGATCTAATGCTGGATTTCTAGCCCTCAGGTCAATTTGCTTAATTCATTTTTGCTTAACGATAAATATGTTGAAAACTGAATTTTCTACAGCTGATGTTATAAATGTTCTATTGACATTGGTTTTATTTCTATATATTCTGTAATTAAAGTTGTCATTAATTCATTCAATGAAAGTTCTAGAATTTACCATTTTCTAATGTGGTGTTTGGTTTGTCTTTCAGTGTTTTCTAATTGGATTTTCTGAATCAGATGGGTCAGTTTCCTGGTTTCCTTTGACAAACTTGCTTTTAAGTTCCACATTTGTGTGTTGTTATTCATGATTTTTAAAAACTAAATCTCCGTAAGAATGTTAAATCATTTAATTTATGATAAAATTTTCCAAGTGCTTATTGTTATTCGATATTATTTAATTTATAGTTTAGGTACCAGTGTTGGTGGTTATGAGCCACAGTCACTTGAAGCTAGAATTATTTCTGCTACATTATTTAGCTTGTGCTGTTTGTTATCAGTTTGGATGATATAAAAATCTTTCTCCTCTGTGTTCCCTAGGCAGCAGGATTAGCAGTTGTTAAAAGTTCAACATCTTAAGGAAAAAGAAAAATATCAGATGATCTTACTTATAAGGGAATGTAGAGAAATCAAACAAAGGATAAGGAAAAAGATAGCACTTGCAGTCAAACCATAGGTCTAAAGCATATAACAAGGAAGGGAGAAGAACACAGGTCAAAATAGAATGGAGAAGAGAACAAAAGAAGGTGGTGGATTCATAAGTGCCATGGTGGGAGAATTATGGGAACTACACCTGAAGGAAGAACTTAAATATCATACTAAAATGGGCAATGAGGTAAGAAAATACTCAATAATAAAAAAAAAATCAGCATCTCAGATCCCATTTACCCGTGTGGTGGGAGCAACTGGACCCAGGACCCCTGAATCCATTGAATCAGGATCTATTGAATCAGGATCTTCATTTCACCAAGATTCTTAGGTAACTTGCAAGTACATTTGGGGAAAAAAACAACAAACAGACTGGATTGGTAAGTAAGTCATTTGAAATTTAATCTCATGGTTGATCATTGTTTAGCAAAACTACTTTAATTCTTCAATTTACGCCTTTTACTTCTTTTTCTTTTTCTTTATTTTTAATATCCTCCCATCAGGTATTACTACTGTGGTGCACCCACCACCAAGACACCCATAACCTTCCACCACAGTCCATTGCGCTTCCTTCCTTTTTTAGTCCCATCTCCCAAACTTTGCCCACTTGGATGTTTAAAGTTCTATAATCAACTTTAAAGGGTTAGTTTTTAAGTTTGTCTTTATCTGACTCTTATCTATATCCGATAGGTTAGTGACACCATCTAGTATTTATCTTTATTTAACCTTCAGACTTATTTCACTTAGTGTTATGCCTTCCCATTCCATTGTTGGTGCCACAAATGATACAAGTTTATCTTTTTTGACTGATGAGTAGTATTCCATTATGAATATATATTACATCTTCTTGACCCACTCATCTATTTAGGGGCATTTAGATTGTCTCCATATTAGCTGTTGTAAATAGTGCTGTAATAAACTTGGGAGTGCAAATTTCAATTAAAAAATTCATATATGTGCATAGGAGTGGAGTTACTGGGTTATATGGAACATCCATTTTGAATATTTTGAAATCTTCCATAAAGTTCAAAGCACTCTGTGTTCCCACCAACAGGGCTGAGGGGATTCCCTTCTCTCCATATCCTCACTAGCACTTGTTATTTCTTGTATTTTTGATATGGGCCATTCTCAGAGATGTGAGATGGTATCTCATTGTGGTATATCATTGCATTTCTCTGATGATAAGTGATAATAAACATTTTTTCATTGCTTATTTGCACTAGACTTTGTTCCTTTTATAAAACAAGACTTAGAGCAAGATAATCTCTAGATTTACTTTAAGCTCTAAATTTTGGTCAAATGTGTGGCAATTTTTACATATATTTCAAGAAGACAAAAATATTTTAAGCATCTTGTTCTTTAAAGTATGACAATCAACAGAACTGAAACATAGAGCAAGAGAGCAGGAGGGGGTAAACTCGGGGCTAGGATGAGCATAAGAGATTAAGATGGTTCATGGGTGATAAGGTGGTAGGAGAACCTTGAGAATTTAAAGAAGGAAACAAAGAAAATTTGAACAGTAATTAACAATTTGATTTTGTTTGAAATCAATAGAAATTTGAAATAACTTGATTATCTACATATGAAATGCCTTTCCTAGCACTAATATACTTCAATTTCTTAGTTTTAAATCTCATCTTCCATTAATATATATGCTTTCACCAAAACTATGTTTTAAATTATACATATAGTTCTTTACTTTTAATGACATGAGACACTTGCATATATTATATGTAGACAATAAAATAGCCAGAGCATTAATTTCCTCTATGAGAGAAATTCTAGGGTTTGGTTTAGTTCAGTTGACCAGAACAATTCAAATTGCTATTAGAACATTTCAAATATATATTTTTGCTTTAAAGAAGATATGAACATTTCTATTGCAACATATTCGTTCAGCAAATTTTTCTTGTGCAACCTCTTCTCTAAGGACAGAAATTGGTTGTTCACAGGATATTCCAGGAAAAATCACTATGTCTGGCACATGAATAGAAGCATTCAGGAAGGAAAGATGGAAAGAAAAGTGAGAAGAGAAGGGAAAAGGGAAACAAAAAGACAGTGAGGACAGTGTACATCTTGTTATTTTAGTGAAAAATTTGATGGAACACTTTTATTATAAGTTGTTTGCTTTCCCAGATTTTCTTTATAAAAATAGCACTCCTGTCTCTTAAACTTGCCTTGAGGCAGAGTACTAACTATAAAGAGACATCCAGTGTTGAAACACTGACAGAAAGAGGAAAGGAAGTGTTCTCTATTGTAAAGGTCAATAAAAGTTTATCAGCAGAAAATGTCGCAAAATTCTGGTTGATGAGGTTGTATAAGAGTGGACACTGCCTCATTCACTGATTTCAATTTCTTTTTTATGAAGGATCTGGGATTTTTCCCTACTTGTAATTTGTAAGCAGTAAGTAAGTAAGTAAGTCGGTCATTTTACTACAACTTCATGAATCCTGATAAAAAGCTGTGAGACTCAAGAAACTTCTCTTTACGGCAAAAATTCCCCAGATTGTAATTACACAAAACAAAACTCGGATTTTAATTATGTGCCCCAATTTGTCCCTTTCCATCACTTGTTAACTTATCAAAATAAATTGAGTAACTATTAGATGCCAAGGACTGGAAATCATCATATTAAAAAGTGAAGACAAAGCTGGGCACAGTGGTGTGTGCCTGTAAGCGACAGCCTATGGAGTCGCAGCTGGGACTGGGGATCAGAGTTTGAGAGCCCCTCCCCTGGGGGAAACATAGTGAGATCTAGTCCCAAAAAAATAGCTGGGTGTGGGGGCATGCACCTGTAATCCCAGCTACCTGGGAAGCTGAGGCTGGGGATTGCTTGCGTCCGTGGTGCCACTGGCAACAATGAGCCTGCAGTTCCACGGGCAAAAATAGTGAGACCTAGTCTCAAAAAAAAAGGGGGGGGGGAGGAAAATTTTGTAGCATTAATCTCTAACAGAGATTTGCTCATTGTAATATATTTGATAGATTTGGGGTGGAACAACTGATAACATTTTACGAATGCATCAATGCATTTGTAAATTTGTACAGACATTGGGAAGGAGTTCATGATTGTCTAAACTGATTAAAACAGAGTTTATTAGCTCCATTCATGTGACTACAAATGACAAAAGAGTCTTTTTTGATTGATGAATAATATTCCATTGTGTACATATACTACAGCTTTTTGATCCATTCATCCATGTTGGGTGGGGCATTTGGATTGTTTCCATATCTTAGCTATTGCAAATAGTGCTGCAATAAACATCTGGGTACAGATGTAAAAATTAAATAATTTTAAAAACAGTGTTTATTAAACTAGGTTAAATAAAACATTAACATTGAAAAATATGTAAAATGTGACTAATCTTATGTTGATATAACAATGAAAATATTTGTGTGTAGTTTCACATGTCTCAGAAAATTCACTAGGCAATATTGCTAGGTGTAAAGTATAAGAGAGGTAGAATGGATTGTGTTTAAAGTGTGTGGACTATGGAGTCTGAACTGAACTCTCACTTATGAACCAATTGATGACTGTGTTGTGATCCTTTGGAAACTAATGTTCTTATCTGCAAAATTAGGGAAATAATAGCATTAAACTTACAGTATTCTTATGATAATTAAACGTTTTTAGAGATAAAGTGCATTGAACAAACTCAGTATATAATAAGTCTCAATAAATGCTAGAACATTATAAATTGTAGTTAGAGATTGAACTGGCAAAGTTAAACTTTTTTTTAGGCTGGTTGCATGTCTGTTTTGATAGAATGGGGCCATTGAATAATACCCAGTTCTTCTATATTTGTTTAACTCTGTGCTTAGGCTAATTGATATGTTGAGAAACAGGATCAGTTATTTAATTAATTAATTGTTTGGTTCTTGACCGAGGATTTCCATTGTTACAGGAAGAAGGAAGTCAAATCAGTTGTTTGCTATGAATTAGATTCTACCGAGTTGGTCTGGAATCGCACAAATAGCACAATATTTGATCAATTTTGTCCAACGCAAACTTGGGGAAATTCTTCCTTACCTACTCCATCTACCCATCTTAAAAGAAACCCAAGTGTAATAAAACTCTTATAGAGCCAAGCATTTTCTTTTATGAGCAAAATGTTGAATAAATAAGAAAGCACTTATTTGGGATTAGCAAATATTCTAGAGCCAACAAATCACTAAAGTCTTTGTTGGAAGTGTTTAAAAGATCTGAACTGTGTTTATTTTTGTTCATTACTTATGACAAGTATTATATATAAGGAAAGCGAGTTCTACCAATCTATTATCCCATGTCAAACAAGGAGAAAGTTATGAAATATTTTTTTATTTCGGTCTTTATTGTTATAGAAAGCCCTGACCATGAAGGAAGTGCTCTTATTTTTAATCATGGTCTACTTCGGAAGAAATAGTTATGTAACACAAATTAATCCCTTGTAGAGCATGATTTTGGGCAACCAAATAGCAAATAACTCTGCATTACCTATAAATTCTTTTACTTTTTCAAAATGTTATCCTTTTTGAATGAGTTTTTCCTCAACTCCCTTCTTTGTATATCAAAGAGTAAGTGTTCCTCTGGCTCTATGACCAGTTCTTCCTGCACTTGAATTTCAGATTCCATTGCATCCATGTCTTTGAAATCTTGCTTCTTAAAACTTTATTCCAATACTGAAGCAAGCTAATGTTTTGAATCAACTACTTTTTGTTTCCTCATATCTGAAAAAAATACCCATTTTCTATAATGCCTTTGAAACCTGCAACTGAGCAGAATTTGTTAGCCAAAAATTGATGCAAAGACTTTCCATTTCAATATTTAAGCCAAACCACATTCACTCTCTTCTGTATTATAATACTAAGGACTGTTGATTCTGGTCTATGTAATGAATGTTATCAAGATTAAACTGCATTCTAGTTGGGCTGAGCAGGAGCATTTGACCTCGCTAGAACCAGTTTAACTGATGGGGGTCAAGATTCTAAGTAAACATCCGCTTGAATTTGTAGAGAACCTGCATTCTTTGTTTTATATGAATTTCATTTATTTAGCTTTATAACAACACAAAAACACAAACTGGTTAGAAACTGCTTTCATTTTGCAAATTCCAATTTATGGTAATAAAGTCTGAACTCAAATTCTATTACAAAGACATTTTATTCTTATTTTTACAAAGCTTGTCCTACTTCGGACCAGTGTAAGTCTCAAATACAAAGGTTGGCTTTTTCACAACCAGTCTTTGAGCCATGCTATGTTCTATTACTAAGATGTTTCTGGTCCTTATTTTCCAAAAAGCTTCTATACTTGATTTAATGTATAAGATAATATATTGTTAATCAAAATCTTCAAATTAGCATAACTCCTATTGTTTTTTAAAAATCATCCATGGCACCACCTATGATTTCTTCTACAGATTGCATTACATTTGTAATTAATGATTCAATATTTATCTTCCTTCTTTAAATGTGACCTTAATAAGACTCTTTTTGGCCAATATGACATAACTTGTGTTGAATTTCCAGATGTTCTTAACACTTGTCATCTTCCACTATTATCTAGGGTAGTATGCAATATTTTAGAAAATATAAAAACTTTTTTCTCAGTGCTATTGTGCTTTCATATTTAAGCTATATCCATATTCCCTATCTTTGGGAAAGGTAGGGGGAAGGTCATAGGCATCGGTTTTATCTGTCCTAGCAGAAGTCAGAATAACAATGAGAATCATGTAAATATGCATAAATGAAAATTCATCAATTCAAATATTGGTGAAAAAGCAGTTCAGTGATGGTTAATAATCCTCTGTATTGTCTGTAGCGAATACTCAATAAATCTCTGAATTTCTTAGAGGGAACTGAACCCCATGTAACTATATATTTGGTGTGTTCATGAACAGAAAGAAATTCAGAAGGCTCCTATGCATCCATATTAATAACCTCCATTTCCGTGCATATTCTGAATCAAGGTTTTAGAGGACCCTTTCTCAATTGAATTATGTGAGAGAATTTGGTCTCACAGAAAATAATTTTCATGGTTTGAAAGGTCTTCCTCTTTTGAATGGATAAGTGTATTTATACATATCCTATATAAATATAAACATACTGTATATTTTTACCTTAAAAACACTTCAGGGAACAAAACTGAAAAAAATTACATTACAAAAATATTTCATAAAGTAGATTTTCTTTTACAGGTGCCTAAATTATCTTTACATTATTAATGACAACCTTTAATGTTATAAAGATTGTACCTTGATTCTCCCTCCAACAAAATACTTCCATTACAGTCACTGTCTCCTCATCAGCTAAGCCCACCCATCAGCAGTGAATACCAGTGTCAGTGCTCTCATAGTATAGCAATGCCTGTCTTCTGTTCTCTCAGAAACACCTACAACTGCAGGTTGTGAACCAGGATCTGTTGTAGATAACACAGCTGGGAAGAGGCGAGCCAATAAGGGAAAACAGAGCATGTAAGACACACCTTGAGAACAAGCAAGAAAAGAAGCACCATGGGTGGAGTCTGACATGAGAGGATGAAAGCACAAGAGAAGCAGTGTGGAAGGACGCCATCACAGGCTTCAGCCCTGGAGATGGAACCCGTAAGGTTGATGCCCCAGGAGTTGGTCACCCTGAAGAAGAGGAAAAGTTATGAGAAACCCAAGTACAGGTCTTTGATTTGAAACTGGAATTTGGACCTCTGGAGAAGAGATGATAGCTTGCTGGGAAACTTGAATTTGGAAAACTTGGAACTTGAAAAACTTGGAAAACTTGGAACTTTGAACCTGGAATTTGAGTCTACTGGAAAACTGAACTGTGTGTACATGCCAGCTCCAGGTGTGGGGTGGTGAGAAGATGCCATCTTGGATAGGTGCTACTTTAACTGAATACCTGCTTCAGGATTGGTGTAGTGAGGAAATGTCATCTTGGAAGTGTTCTTGAGACTCTGAGGACGGGATGGTAACTGGGGTAAGGTGATTGGCCACTTGTGGCCTTGACTCTTGGCTCTCTCCTTGTTTGTAAATAAGCCTTGTTATTGTTATTTTGAACTGTCTTACAAGTGTGTAGACATGTAGAAGAGTCTAGAGAGTGCCAGGTTTAGTTATTAGCTTTTTTCCCTCTCTTAATTTGGTACCTATGCCCAGTTCAACCCCAGCTGGCTCTGCAGGAAATATTAGCTCATAATGACCTGGTCACCATAAGGGCTTGCTGATTTATTCACTATTGTTAAAATGAAGGATATTTCATGTGATCAGATAAGGGTGTAATAGAAAACTATACACTTTCAGTAAAAAAAAAATGTAGTCAAGCTGATATACATGTGCTTTGGGGCACCTAACACCACTTTATAATTCCCTAAAATAGTGCACTCATTCTTAACTTGCCTGTGTTTTGAGATGCCCTAGGAGGTGATCATAGATCTCCCCAGAATGACACAGGTTAGTGTTCTCCCTCTATAATGCTCAATAACCTAACTGTTCTATGAAATGCAATTTTAGTTTCACCACAATCCAAACCAGAGCAACCCTACCAAGTTACCAAGTCCAAGGTCAACAAATCCAAGGTCAGCTAGTTCAAGATCCCAAAACAAGTCTTTCCTAATAATTTTCTACTAAAATGTTAGCTTGCAGCTGAACTTAACCAGAAAAGCTGATCCGTATCTCTTGGGACACTTGGTTGGCTGGCTTTGACTCTTGGCTAAAAAAAGGACATTGGAATTTATGATGTGATGTTGAAAATTTGAATCTATCATGGTGACCCCTAGACCTGCTTTGTTGATTGATGCTTTTCAACTGGCACAGCCAGTTAGGCAGCCTTGAAGTGGGGAGTCAAAACCCAGATTAGAAATTCTGTCCAATCTGAACTTTCCCAGAGCTTGATCATTCCCAGAACTATGACTCATTGTGTGGATCTTGGTAGTTCAATTTAAACTCAGGGGTGAGGGTGGGGAATGAGAAGTGATAGAAGAGATTGTCCCTGCGAGTCTTTTATGTCTTTAATGTTTTCCTGTACTTTCTTTCCCTTGCTACACTGTATCTGTGATCTAAACTGGAAAAAACCCAAATCCACAGATTGCTGTGGTTTGTGGTATCTCTTGCTATAGCAAAGGATAATACCAGCTTAACTCAGATCTGGTCTTGTTGGTCCTAGACTCCTTTGTAATCCAACTACTTTCTTTATTCAATGAAGGATAAACCAGCAAACAGAGCAACTGGGAATATCTTTGGATTTTGCTGACATAAATTGAAAGTTAGTATGTAAATCTCTCTCTCTTTTTATCTTTTCCTTTTATTCAAGTTTTTTTTTATGGTAAAGATCTGTTTTTAAAAGAGGAATTTTACTGCCTATTAAATTGGCTTATGATTTTAAGGAAGAGCAGTCAGGTAGAGGTGGAACCGGAGAAAGGGAATTAGCAGATAAGCACACAGATTTATTCCTCACTAAGGAAACCAGGTTGGTCTCTACTTTCATGCAATAATACGTAATAGAAGGCTACTGGGAGTATCTAGAGGTTTGCTTTTTTGTTTTCCTTTTTTTTTTTTTTTTTTGCTTGTTTGTTTTTAAAAGCTTTGAACTATGAACACTACACTCATTAAAACTACCATATTAATAATGAACTTGAGAATGTTTACCATAGAATATCTTTCCTGAAAAAAAAATCACCAATTGACACCCTTCAATTACCCTGATATCTTTTTTCACTTGCTTAGCTGGCCAGTGCCCTTTGTGGTTTTCCTTCTCTCCTTTGGTGTCTTGTCCGCAGTCTTCACTTTCAATTCCTCCATTTCTTGCCAATGTTGCAGTGTCAGAGAGACAGCAGACCTACGTTCTGGAACTTTCTTTATTCTATTAATGTTCCCTCTCTCATCACATTTAGTCCCATGACTATTTGCTAATGATTCCTAAATATCTAATCCCAGCCCAGTACTCTTTCCAAAATGTTTATTAGGTACACAGCAGGAATCTTTGGTTGTACGTACCTTACCAGAGTTTGGGGGTTGACAATTTTCTGTTCTTAAGACAAAACTAAAGAAACAAGAGTTGCTAGAAGTAAATCAGGTTTAATTACAAGTCAACAAAACTGAGGATATGGTGTACTACTGTCTCAAAGGCCACTTCCTGAAACTAAAGACGTGCCAGGAAAAATCTAGAGGAGTACTTACAGACCAAAAGAGGTTAAAGGTCTGCATCAGCAGGATTTCAGAAAAATGAAGTGGGTGTTTACAGGAACAACATTCATAATTCTTTATCTCCCAAGTTTGGGCTTGCCAAGATCTGTCATGGTGCCAGTGGTGTGCTTTTTACCATGGTAATGAGGATATGACTTAATTCCTGTCTTCTATCTCCATCTTTGTTTCAGTCACTTTTGCCTGCTTTTCTGGTTTGTCTGCAAGTAAAGACAAAAAGGAACAGAGCAAGGACAGAGTAGAGACAGGAAGAGGAACTTGTGGTTGTTAGGCCAGTGATATATCTACTGGACATCTTGATTTCACTTTTCTAAAATAGAATTCTTAATCTACCCCAAAAAGGCTTTACCAAAAACCTTCCCCCATCTCAACTGATCATTAAGCTCTATTTCCCATCCACAGGCCATAAAATCTGGAGTCATTCTCAGATTTCCTTTTTCTCACACATTGTCCCATCAGTCTGTCAACAAACCTATTCATGTCACCTTCAGAATATATCGGGAGTTCATACACCCACCCCCACAAGGTTATCATATTGCTCTGAGCCACCATCTCCTCCCTCTGTCACCATAATTGCCTCCTAACTGTGAGACCCCATTCTTGTGTAAAACTGATGATGTCAGATGTCCTGTGAGACAGTCATGTATGAATCACAAGTATTAGTTAATACACATGAAAGAAACAACAGGAAAATTGATCATCTTCTCAGGGTAGGACAATTACTGACTGTAGGGTTAAGAAAGTGTAAATACAAAATGGAGTCACTTTGGTTTTCCTACACATTTGATTGACTAATATGTCGCATCCTTCATGTTCAATATGTCTGCCATTGACCATCTTATATAATATAGCAAATTACACCCCTATTATCCCTCATGCTCCTCACTTTTTCTTATCCTTTTTTCTATCCTTAGTGTTTATTATCTTTTACAGATTTACTTCTTTATATTGTTTATTGTTTGTCTGATCATTGGAGATTATAGGGGCTCTGTAGGGTCCAGGATCTTCCTCTAGCCACTTCAGTGATATATCCAGATTGATAAAAATGTTGGTGGATGTTGTAGATCAATCAATAATTCTTAAATGTTCCTAAGCTTTAATGTATTACAACTATAGAATAGGAATACCTAAACAAGTGTTTTAAAATATATGTGGAAAGGATAGAACCAAAATTATGGTGAGAAGCTTTGCCAAACCAAAGTTTTTTTAATTTACTAGGTTCATGTCACTAAAGATCCATTAGTATAAAACAGACTATAAAACAAATAATATTGCATATATGTGAGTTATATCTTAAATGAAAAATTCTTAAGCAAAAATATCAAAACTGAGAAATCATTTATCTAAATAATTCTTGAATTGAAACAGATTTCAAACTAATTACAGAATGTTTATAATAAGTGACATTGATATTATAACAAATTAATTTTTCCAGGGAATTGCAAAAGCAGTATCTCAAGTTTACCTCATTCAGATGACTGGATTAGGACTTCAGTATATTTATTTTCTCATCAAAGAGCTAGAAGACATCTTTTTAAAGAAAAGAAATAAAAAAAAAATAGCCGGGTGTGGTGGCGCATGCCTATAATCCCAGCTACCTGGTAAACTGAGGCTGGGGATTGCTTGAGTCTGTGGTACATGAGTCTGCGGTTCCACGGGCAAAAATAGCAACACCTAGTCAAACAAACAAACAAACAAACAGAAAAAAAAGAACAACAAAAAAACCCTGACAACAGATGTTAAGCAAATAGCAAGCGAGGATAAAATCAGGGAAGGTATGATCACAAGAATACAGGATAATTGTTCACGGGTGATATGGTGGTGGGAGAACTTTGGGGTATATTGTATATACATTGTATATGTAAAATATATAATATGTAAAATAAAATACCAAAAAAAATTAAAAAAAATCTAGGTATGGCCTCACTTCTTTTCAACCTGGAGGCTGAGTTCCAAGATCAAGCCTCCCAAGAGCTTTCAGTGCAGGCAGAAGCACCCCCACGGTTTATGATCTGGCAACAGATGCCACATTTGTTGGAGTCAGTCCGATAATTTTCAAGAGCAGTGAGTGCTGACCTCTCCTTTTAGTGAAAAGTGGTGGTGGTGGTGGTATGGGAGGGGAGGATGGCCACATTTTAAAATTGATGCTGAAATTATGAGGAAAAAAACCTGGAATCCATAATATAGAATATTTTATAGCAACATTGACAAAGACTCATTGATAAGTGAACATCATGAAGAAAAAGAAAGCAGATGGATTATTCCCTTTTTATATAATTTTTGTACTTTCTACTTTTCATATAACATCAGTCATATTTGTATAGGTACTGTCCTCCCTGCCCATTAATGATTTACTCCTATATCACCACCAACCCCCCACCTCACCCCCTTCCACACTCCAATGACCCCAACTCTCTCTCACTGCAGGTCATTGACCCACTGGTCTCTTTCTTTTCTGGAGCAATGTATTTCTCCTGGGTGAGGACCTGAGCTTCTGGAATGCAGCAAAACATGCGGCTCAGATCTCCAGGAGTAACTGTGAGGCAGGTAGCCAGGCAAAGCACATTAGGAACCTCTTGTGAAGTAGATGAGTAGCATGATTCTCCAGGATCCTTTAAAAGTGGTGCTTCCTATAGTGGAGGAGATTATCTCCTTTTCTCCAGATCTGTGTGTTCACTAGGTTCCATCCCTCCTCATTCATACTGGCTGTCTCCTCCATTCTGATGTCTGTCCTGTGGTGCTACTTCTTATAGTATAGTAGCCTTATAGTTATGATGCTACTTCTGATCCTTATAGTACTGGCATCTGGCATTGAGAACCAAGCTCAAACCACCAGCAGTGGAGACATTCCCTAGTGGGGAGAGACCTTAGCAGATGCTTGATTCAGTTTCTCTCCTTTCTTGTGCTTTACAGTTTTGCCATGGGGCCGCAGCCACATCTCTTAGGCTTTCTTCCCACATTGGAAAAGAAGGGAGCCTCACTCATATCACATATATCTCTGGACCAGGGTTTTGGTTCCCCAGCCTCTGGAGATTTTTTAGGTGGAGCTCTGTGACAGGTGATCACTGTAGTTGGTCTCACAATCTTGTCTCTTGTGGTTCTGACCTAGCTCTGTTTGGGTCCTTCCCAGGTGATGAGTGTATATGTTCTACTTTTCTCTAAGTCTGCAGCCGGAGTGCTGGTTTTCTCATTCCTAGTGCAGGTCTGATTGAAGTGGGAGTAAGCCAGAGGGGGACCTCCTTATCCCAGCCTGAGACCTCTGCAGAAGGGTCCAGTCCCTACCCCCTAACCCATGTGGAGGTAGAGGCTGGGTTCCCCAGTCCAAGAACCCTAAACACTGAGAATCTGAGTCCCCCCCCCAAATGACAATAACCTTAAACTTTGATTAGATCTTGGATTAAGGACAAAAGAGTTTCTACAATACATTTTAGGAATATTTATTTATTTATTAAAAATTTGTTTTTATATAAATTTCACATCTTTGTAATCCAAGGGATCTATTCCCCCACCCTCCCCACCGTTTCCCCTCTTTTCCCCCTGCTCCAAGTTGTGTGCTTCAGTATGGTGGTTAGCTTGTTTTGACTTTTCTTCCTGACCTTTTGTTTATGTTTTTCCTATATTTCATATAATAGTGAAACCATTTGGTTTCTGTCTTTTTCTTTTTGACTTGTTTCTGCTAATATGATTTCTTCCAAGTACATCCATGTTATCATAAAATCATGAAATTTGTCATTTTTAATTGATGAGTAATATTCCATTGTGTATATATACCACCTTTTTTCCATCCAGTCATCTGTTTTGGGGCAATTATGTTGCTTCCAAGCCCTTGCAATTACAAATAGTGCTGCAGTAAACATCCGAGTCCAGGTGTCCCTTTGTGCCCACATTGAGGTCTCTTTTGGGTAGATTCCCACGGGAGCAATTGCTGGGTCAAATGGTAGTTCTATTTTCATTAATTTGAGTGTCCTCCACACAGCTTTCCATAGTGATTAGACCAGTTTACATTTCCACCTGCAGTGTAAGAGTGTTCCTTTCTCTCCACATCCTTGCCAGCACTTGTTGCCTGTTCTTTGGATGTGGGCCATTCTTACTGGTGTAAGGTGGCATCTCATTGTGGTTTTGATTTGCATTTCCCTTATTGCTAGTGATTTTGAGCAATTTTTCATGTGCCCGTTGGCCATTTGTATTTCCTCCTTGGAGAAGTGTCTTCTTAGTTTCTTCTCCCTATTTTTTGATTGAGCTTCTTGTTTTCCTTTTGTTTAGTTGTGCGAGTTCCTTGTGGATCGTCATTATTAAACCCTTATCATTCTTGTGGAGGGCAACATTTTTTCCCCATTCTGTTGGGCTTCTTTTTGTTTTTTCTGTTGTCTCTTTTGCTGTACAGAAGCTTTTTAGTTTGATGTAGTCCCATCTGTTTATGTTTTCCTTCATTTTTTTTTTTGCCATCTGTAGATATTTCCAGAAAGGCATTTCTGAATTGTAATTCATGGAGGGTTTTGCCCAAGTTTTCCTCTATATATGTTATGTTTTTAGGTCTGACATCTCAGTCTTTTATCCATTTTTTAATTGATTTTTGTACATGGTGTGAGGGAGTTGTTTTGGTCCATTTTTTTGCATGTCTTAGTCCAATTTTCCCAGCACCATTTATTGAAGAGGTTATCTTTGTTCCAATGTAAGTTTTTCACTCCTTTGTCAAAGATTAGTTGACTATATATGTGTGGTTTTATTTTAGGGCACTCAATTCTGTTCCATTGAATTGATTATCTGTTTTTGTACTAGTAAGAAGCTGTTTTAATTATTATGGCTTTGTAGTACAGTTTGGAGTTTGGAATTGTAATACCTCCATTCTCTTTTTCTGATCTTTGAGGTCTTTTGTTATTCCATATTAATTTCAGTAATTTTTGTTCTGTCTCTTTAAAAAATATCATTGGGATTTTTAATCAGGATTGCATTGAATATGTAGATTGCTTTTGGTAGGATGGCCATTTTGATGATATTAACTCTTCCAATCCATGAGCAGGGAATAGCTTTCCATTTTCTTATGTCTTCTTCTATCTCTTTTAACAGCATTCTAAAATTTTCTTTGTAGAGTTCTTTCACGTGTTTTGTTAGGTTGATTCCCAGGTATTTATTTATTTATTTATTTATTTATTTATTTATTTATTTATTTATTTATTTATTTATTTATTTATTTTGGTGTGATGGTAATGGGATGGTTTCTCTGATTTATTCTATTTGGCTTTTTGTGTATAAGAAAGTTACCAACTTCTGTGTGTTGATTTTGTATCCAGCTACCTTACTGAACTGGCTTATTATTTCAAGTAATTTTTATGTGGATATTTTGGGGTTCTCTATATAGATAATCATGTCATCAGCATATAATGATAGCTTCAGTTCCTCTACCTATTTGTATCCCTTTTTTGTCTTTCTCTTACCTTATTGCCCTAGCTAGAATTTCCAGTACAATGTTAAAGAGTAGTGGAGACATTTCCAGTACAATGTTAAAGAGTAGTGGGCATCCTTGCCTGGTTCCAGATCTTAACTGGAATGATTTTAGTTTTTCTCCATTTAGGATGATGTTTGCTGTAGGTTTGTCATAGGTGGCTTTTATTATGTGTGGTAAATTCCTTTAATCCCCAACATTTTAGGAAAATTTAGATATGTTTGTCTTAGAGTAGATGCTGAGTTATTGTTTTCCTTTTTTTGAGACTAGATCTTGCTATTTTTGCCTGTGGAACCTCAGGTTCATGTTGCCCAGGGTACCGCAGACTCAAGCAATCCCCAGCCTCAGCTTCCCAGGTAGCTGGGATTACAGGTGGGTGCCACCATGCCCAGCTAATTTTTTGGAACTAGGTCTGGCTATGTGCCCCTGGCAGGACTTGAACCGCTATCCCTGGTCCCGGCTGCAGCTTCTTAGGCTGCTGCTTACAGGTATGCACAACCATGCCCTGCCCTGAGTTATTTTTAATTTTCATAGATTTGTTCATATATGAAACTTACTTCCAAATAATTGAGAAAAAAATAATGGGAAAGCAAAGAAAGGTGAAACTTATATACAAGAGTTGTAATAATTAGTGAGCTGAGGTGAAGAAAGTTCTTATTGATTTTTATCAAGGAAACTTTTGTAAATGTGCATCTTTTCTCCCTAAACATGGAATTTCTACAATTGCAGCTATTAGTTATGGCCACAAGGTGGCAATAGTCTCACTTTTGAATTTTTGTGTTTTTTAATAATTATTTTTTAATTAATTAATTGTATACCAATTAATTTTTTGTCTGTCAATTAATTTTTAATTGTCTACCACGAGGTTCTCCCACCACCCTGTCACTTATGAACCATCACCCTAATCTCTTGTGCCCTCCTTCCCCTTAATTTTATCCCCTTCCATTTTACCCCTTTCCTCCTCATTTTATGCTTCAGTTCTGCTGACCATTTAAAATTTTTCTTGTCCATTTGTTTGTTTGTTTTCCCTAGATCCTACATGTAAATGAGACCTCCAGTATTTCTCTTTTTTTTCTGGCTTATTTCCAGTAACATAATTCCTTCTAGCTCCATACGTGTTGTTGTGCATGACATAAGTTTGTTTTGTTTTGTTTTTGATTGATTGATGAAGAATATTCCATTGTGTACATATACCACAACTTTCTGATCCAGTCATCTGTTTTGGGGCATGTATTATTTTTAAATTTATGATATATATCATAAATTTATCATATATGATATATGATATGATAAATATGATATATTTATATCATATGTCATATCATATATTTATCTCACATCATTGTAACCCCTGGGAGGCACCCATCACCTCCTCTCCCTGGCCACTCAAGCAGGTTCCCCCCCACCCCAGTAGTGTACTTTCATTTGGTTGTCCATATATTTCTGACTTGTTTTTTATTTCTGACTTGTTTCTGATAATATGATTTCTTCTAGGTACATCCATGTTATCATAAATTCATCCAATTTGTCATTTTTAATTGATGAGTAATATTCCATTGTGTATATATACCACATCTTTTTCATACAATCATATGTTTTGGGGCATTTGGATTGTTTCCATATCCTGGCTATTGTAAATAGTGCTGCAATAAATATCCAAGTACGGGTGTCCGTTTGAATTAATGTTCAAAAGGACCCTTTGGGTAAATTTTCAGAAGTGGGATTGCTGGATCAGATGGTAGTTTGATTTTCAGTAGTTTAAGGATCTTCCAGACAACTTTCCATAGAGGCTGGACAAATTTATATTCCCACCAGAAATGTAAGTTAAGAATGGTCCTTTCTCTCCATACTGTTGCTTTTTTTTTTCTTTTTTAATATGGACCATTCTTACTGGTGTGAGATGTTATCTCATTGTGGTTTTGATTAGCATTTTCCTGATTATTGGTGATGTTGAGCATTTTTTTATATGTCCATTGGCCATTTGTATTTCTTCTTTCAAGAGGTGTCTTTTTAGCGCTTCACTCCAATTTTTTACTAGGCTTTTTGTTTGTTTTTGTTAAGTGTATGAGTTCTTTATGTATCTTTGTTATCAGACTCTTATCATTTGATGGAGGGCATTTTCCCCCCTATTTGGTTGGGTTTGTTTTTGTTTTGGTTATTGTCTCTTTTGTTGTTCAGAAGCTTTTTAATTTCATTTAGTCCCAGCTGTTATGCTTTCCTTCATTTTTTAGCATCTGTTGATGTGTTCTGAAAGAGATCTCTGAAATGTAGGTTTTGGAGTGTTTTGCCCATATGTTTTCTATATATTTTATGTTTTCAGGTTTTACATTCAAATCTTTTATCCATTTTGAGTTGGTTTTTGTACATGGTTTGAGGGAATAGTCTAGATTCATTTTTTTTGCATATAGTGGCCCAGTTTTCTCAGTACCATTTGTTGAAGAGACTATCCTTGTTTCAGTGTATATCCTTTGTTCCTTTGTCAAAGATTAATTTGCCATATATGTGAAACTTTATTTCTGGGATTTTGATTCTGTTCCATTGGTCTGTGTGCCAGTTTTTGTTCCAGTACCATGCTGACTTAATTATTATGGATTTGTACTACAGTTTAAAGTCTGAGACTGTAATATCTCCATTACTTCTCCTTTTAGTCAGGAGAGTTTTGGGTATTCAAGGTTTTTTCTTGTTCCAAATGACTTTTAGTAGCATTTTTTTTCAATTTCTTTGAAGAATAACATTCAGGTTTTTATTTAAATTGTGTTAAATCTGTAGATTGCTTTTGGTAGAAAGGGCATTTTGACTATGTTAATTCTTTCAATCCATAAGCAGAGGATGTCTTTCCATTTTGTTTTTTTTGTGGCTTCTGTTCCTTTTAACAATATTTTATAATTTTCTTTGTATAAGTCTATCACATCCTTTGTCAAGTTTATCCCAGATATTTTTTATTGGTACAACTGTGAATGGGGTAGTTTTCTTTATCTCTTCTTCTTCAGTCCGATTTTTTTTTTTACATATAGGAAATGACTTTTGTGCATTGATTTTGTAGCCTGCTACCTGACTAAACTGGCTTATTATTTTCATTAAGATTTCTGTAGAATTCTTAGAATTGTCTCTAATTATTATCATATCATCTGCTAATAGTGATGGGTTTACTTCTTCTTACCCTATTTGTGTTCCTTGTATGTTATTTTCTTACCTACTTGCTCTAGCTAGGACATGCTCTAGAACTGTATTGAAAAGCAGTGGTGAGTGTCAGTAACCTTGTCTTATTCCTGATCTCAGAGGGAAGACTGTCAGTTTCTCTCCTGTTAAGATGATATTAGCTGTAGGTTTGTCATACATTGCTTAAATTTATGCTAAGGTACATTTTTCTAACCCCATATTCTAGTTGCATAAACATTGAACTTTTCTGAGACTACATCAAATTAAAACGCTTCTGTACAGCAAAAGAGACAATAACCAAAACAAAAAGAAACCTGAGTGTGAAAAAATTTTTGCCCTCCATACAAGAGTTGAGAGTCTGATAACAAAGTTACATAAAGAACTCACCCATTTTAACAAAAACAAGAACTCCAGTCAAAAAAAAATGAGGAGAAAAACTAAAGACACTTATCCACAAAGAGGAAGTACAAATGGCCAACAGGCACATGAAAAATTGCTCAACATCATTAGCAATCAGGGAAATTCAAATAAAAACCACAATGCGATAACACACCTTACACCAGTAAAAATGGCCCATATAAAAAAAAAAAGGCAAAAGTGCTGGCTGGAGAGGAAGGAACATTCTCACACTGCTGGTGGGAATGTAAACTGGACCAGCCACTATGGAAAGCAATGTGGAGGACCCTCAAACTAATGAAAATGGACCCACCATTTGACCCAGAAATCTTTTTTATTTTATTTTATTTTATTTTATTTTTGAGACTAGGTCTCACTATTTTTGCCTGTGGAACGCCAGGCTCTCGTTGCCCGGGATACCATAGATTCAAGCAACTCCCAGCCTCAGCTTCCCAGGTAGCTGGGATTAAGGGACACACCACCATGCCCAGCTATTTTTTTGGAACTAGGTCTCACTACGGGCCCCAGGTGGGACTTGAACCGCGATCCCTAGCCCCTGCCGCCTCGTAGGCTGAAGCTTACAGGCACGAGCCACTGTGCCCGGCCTTGACCCAGCAATTTTCTCAAAGGAGACCTCAATACTTATAAAAAGGGACACTTGTACTTGGATGTTTATTACAACATTCTTTATAATTGCAAGGACATAGAAACAACCCAAATGTCCCAAGACAGATGAATGGATGAAAAAGATGTGGTACATATACACAATGGAATGTTACTCATCAATTAAAAATGACAAATGATGAATTTGAGATAATAGGTATGTACCTAGAAGAAATCATATTAGCAGGAACAAGTCAGAAAGAAAAAGACAGAAACCAATTAATTTTACTATATATTGAACATAGGAAAAACAAACAAAAGGCCAGGAGGAAAAGTCCAAAAAAGCTAACAGCCAAACTAAAGTACACAACTCGGGGGGGGGCAGGGGGAATGAGTGGGACCCACCAGGGAGGGGAGGGTTGCGGGGTGAACCCCGGGGAATACAAAGATGTGAAATATATATATATATATATAATTATATATATATAATATATATATATATAATTTTTTAAATGGGAAAAAATGGGAAGATCTAAAAAGACATTTCTCCAAAAAGGTAATACAAATGACCAACAGGTGTATGAAAAAAGTGCTCAGCATCACTAAGAATCAGGGAAATGCAAATCAAAACCAAAATAGGACATCATCTCACACCAGTGAGATGACGTAAGTTTGACTGGTAAGTGAGATGACAGTGAGAATGGCCCATATCCAAAAAATGGGCAACAACAAGTGCTGGTGTGGATGTGGTGGAAATACAAATTGAACCAGCCACTATAGAATGCTTTGTGGAGGACCCTTAAACTATAGAAAATCGAACTACCATTCAATCTAGCAATCCCACTTCTGGGAATCTACCCAAAAGACAGAAAAACACTAACTCAAAAGGACACCTGTACTTGGATGCTTGTAGCAGCACTATTTACAATAACCAGGTATGGAAACAATCCAAATGTCCCAATACAGATGAATGCATCAGAAAGTTGTAGTGTATGTACACAATGGAATATTATTCATCATTCAAAAAAAAAAAAGAAAAAAACAAACTTATGTCATGCGTGGCAACATGGATGGAGCTAGAAGAAATCATGTTAGCAGAAATAAGCCAGAAAGAAAAAGAGAAATACTGGATGGTTTCACTTATTTGTGGGATATATAGAAAACAAACAAACAAAAAAATGGACAAGAAAAATTAAAAAGGTCAGCAGAACTGAAATATACAGCAAGAATGGGGAGGGGGGAAGATGATGGTTCACGGGTGACAGGGTGGTGGGAGAACCCTGGGGTTGACAATGATGTAAAAATAAATTAAAAACCAAAACTAAACAAGAAGCCTTGGAACTTCACCAGTTGCAACTATTAGTTATTGCCACAAGGTGGCAATAGCTTCACTTTTGAGTTTTTGTCAAACCACTCCTTCAAAAAGAGCATGCAAGGAAATAAAAAACTGGCTCTAGGAGGAGAAATGTGTAAAAAAAAAATCAGAAAGAAAGCATCGCTGAGAAAATTCACCCTACAACTGAGTAGTTAATATTCAAATAGGCATGCTGGAAAGTGGGGCAAACACTGATGAAGAAAGAAACAAAGACTGAACAGTTGAAAGAAATCGAGTTTCAATTTAAGGTTTTATCAATGTTTAACTCTGTGACTTTATCACAGTAAGTGGTGAATTGTTCTCAAAATAAAATTGTTCTCACAATAAAATTAAGCTCAGGAATTTGACTTTCTTGCTAGGGCTAGGAAGTGACTCCTCTTTTTGCTTCAACTTGAATATGGTAATTCAGAACACACTTCCTGAGGCTTGCTTCTCAGAGATAGTGACACTAGAGGAAAATGTCTGATAAACTTAAGTGGCACTGTCTGGCTGTGAATAGTGTCCTGTGTAGAAGGAAATATAGTTATTAAAATGTGCATGAATGTAATAATAGGTCACATAAAATATGTGTGCATTTGTGTTTGCAATACATGGATGTATGTTTCTAAAACTATATACACACACACACAAATAAAATCATATACACACGCTGGATTCTTGTGATTGTTACCCCAGAGATCACTAATTAGAGCCACAAACTCTTCTTCCTGCTCCTTCCTGTTGCCCTTCCATAGGTTTGCGAGGAGGGGTAAATAAGTGGTAAGGGATGAAGAGGCAGTGGGCAGAACATAGGAGGAAGAACTGGCAATGATATGATTAGTTTCCTTCATAAGAAAAGGAAATAGAGCTGGTTCTGAATAAGCTAACCTGTGAACTTTATCTTTCTTACACCATAGGAAATTGTTCTTACTTATGATCTAGAACTTTCAGGCATGCCAGATCTAGGGCTCTAGTGTTCTTTCATCATCTTCTCATTACTTCAAATGCATCTAGATCTTCGCTCTTTTGTCATGCCCACTGTTATAAAATTATTTGCAACTTCATTCCCTCTTCAGAAATAATGTCCTTTCACAATGGAAAATGTATTTCCAAACTAATTGAATATATTGATTAAAAGTCTCTTATCTCTGCCCTATCTTTCTAATTTTTGTGAATATTTTAGAATTGAATCCTTTCAAAAACCACCTCTATGGCAATCTAGTACAAGCATCCCAATTAAGAGGCAGTATCTCCATATACAATATGTGAAGTATAGTATGACTAGAAATAATTTGAAAGATACCTATATAATTGAGTTAAAGAATGACCACAAGTTCCTGGTTCTCATCCCACCCTGTATTCATGTCCTGGATAATGCAGCTTTGCATCTTCCCCATCCAACCACGAGTCCCTTTCTCTCACTCCTGAGCCTGAACTCTTCTTTTGACTTGATTTGTCCAAGATGTGAGAAGAGTGAGTTTTCACCTGTGAAACCTACACTCCTTTACCTTTTGACCTCTGCTCAGCTACCTGAGAATAACCCCTGATAGATAGATAAGTAGTAAGTATATGGGCATATTCTTTAAGTCAACAGAAAACCAACAGGTTCACTCATACTGAGTCATTACTGTCTAGACAGTACTCAACTGATCAGTCACTTGCTCCCAGCTGCATATGAGCACACACAATATCAGCTGAACTAGGGCTAGACTGGGGGAAACTCTCAGCTGTCTTGTGCAAAACTAAATCCCATGAGCAACACAAAATCATTGTTTTTTAAGTTACTGAGTTTTGGGTGATTTTTTTATGTACCAAAACACAATAATAATTGTTGTTTGTTTTAGCAATTCTGGATTATTTTTTATCTATCTCTGGTTCCCAGTGAATGCAACTTTAAGAAAGAATATTGATAAGCCAGAAATGGTTCAATTACATGCTAAACTAGGGTTAAGGTCTTTGAAAATATTTAAATAAAACAGTAAATGTCCTTAAAGACTTTTTTAGCATAACAAAATCAGAGATAATCAAACAGATGATATAGTTAATGCAAAGTATGTGACCAAGATTGAAAACAGAACTGCTACCCTCTAAAACAATTATGGTTATGTCCAGAGAATATAGAGTTTATTTGAATCTTACCAAAATATTTCAAAGTTTTCAGCATATAAAGAAGAAAACTTGGCATTCAGTCAGAAAAACAGCAGGAACGAAAACATTCTCATCCCAGACAGCATCTCTTGGAGCATTGTTTTGTTAACCACCTACATACAGTGTCCTACAAAACTTAAACTCTACCATAGATATTTAAAGGTCTTTTTGCATCATCCTCCAGTTAAATATCAACAATGAGTGTATTTTCTCAGGTTTTGAGAGACATTAGTGGAGAAACTGGTGAGGATATTGCAAGGAGCCTCTATCCCAGATCCAACCCTTGGTTCTGCAGTCAATTCACCTATAAGATAAGCATCAATTTAAATCTTTCTGTATTCACGTTAGCACTAAATGATATATTGAAGCAATGCAATTATTTTGGGTATTGTTTTTCATGATTGCAAACTGAAAATATTACCAATGAGCATAAATATCTGAAGAAAAATTTGGAGGAGAAAACATCCTACGTGGAGAATAGTTTTAGATGATTCTTACCGAATGTCTTCACCTGGGAATATTTTGCCATGTAACACTTGCTTGTTTCCTAAAGTGGAACACTGGAGATGTTCTCACAGACAAAGAACAAAGGATACAGCGTACTCTGCCTGGCAGTGTGTCACTGTTTATTTTGAAACAACCCCAATATATTGTATGGAGGTGGACAGTGGAGCTGGTTTCATTTAACTAAAAAATCAGATTTAGTTCAAATTCTACGGTCAGGTCACCTTCAAAGTGTTGGAAAATTAGTATGCACTCTTTCTATTACTATTTGGGCAAAAAAGATTCTTTTTGAAAAACTCTTCTAGGAATTCAGCTACTCTGATGAGATTCTTGCATCAGCAGCAACACAGGCAAGTGAGGAGGGCTGGCCGGTACCATCTCACTACAATTGACTGAGTGACCCCAAGTGATCGTCTAGATAAACCATGCAGTAAAGATTAAATTTGATACATTTACTTAAATCCTCATTTAAGAAATAGTTACTGAGCATCAACAATGTGCCAGAACCACACATTGGATAACAACACTAGGAATGTCCTTGTTCTCCTGAGGAGGCTCTAATAATAACAGTAAAATTATTGTCTATTGCAGATAGACAGTGAATTGCTCTCCTGGATCAACCACAGAGCATACCTGTCAGGCCAAGTCAGATTATTTGTTCCGTGTCTTCATGGGCTTTGATGTATGTCCCACCACAATCTAGTTGTGCCGTGGTACGAAAAATCTATGAGAGATCCACAGGCTTTAGAAATCACATCTTTCTGGCTGTGAGCTGAGCACAGAAGACTCCCTGTATGTTACTCCTGTTTTAGAATCCAATTAGCTGGTCTGAAATTTTTCCCAACAACAGCAATCCCTCTTAAAATCGTATGTGTTGTTTTCTATATTTGTTTCCTCACTTATAGAACGTTTATGTTGCACATGAAATTCTGTGAGATTCAGAACTATTTTAGAATTTTTGGTATTTGTTCACTTTGTGCCACTAAAGATACGGACCTTTTAAACAGTGAATTATATTTTAATGGTTAAAATTAGACACATGTAATAGGAGGTAGGGAAGTGTTAAGGGAATGCATACTCCAGAGTCATACAGAACATGTTTTATTTGTGATGTTTTAATGCTTTTTGGCAAATCCATTTATTTTCCGCATCACAGTTCTCAAAAGAATATGTTGTCTTCGAGATGAAACCACAGTCCTTTTCTTTCTTTACCCCATTAAATTGTAATCTGTGGAGCAAAACAAAAGCATATTTTAGTGTTAGGGATTTTCTCACATGATTCTCCTTATCAGCCAGTATCTCTACAGCTCTCTGGAAACAGTAGGGTTTCAAATGATCCAATAATTCACACATACAATGATACAAGCATCTCAGATAAGGTTAATATTGACCTCTGGACCTTGCAATATTATCTTCACTAGAGAAGAATTATTCTGGAAAGAAACTTCATAATGGATCTACAAAAGAGAAGCTGTGGAATCTAGGACTTGAGTCTCCATATTCTATTTTTAACATGTCCTTTTTCACATGTCATGTGAAAAAGGTCTTAACTTTACAGAACCTGAGTTTTCTTTCATCTATAGTATATAACCACTGGAGGAGGCTTTGAGATGATGCTTGGGGAACTGTGTACTGTAATGAGGCAATCATGTGCTCAGTTAATGCAGTCAATTGGTAGCAGGTGGTGTTGGGGGTACCAACCTGCAGAATTTGGGTGCAGCTGGGGAAGGAGATTCAGCCGTTCAGTTGTGGTTCTATTTCCTCCTTCCAAACAGATTAGGGGAGGGAGGGATCTGCCTCAATATATTACTAGGTTCAAAATTACCTTTCTGGTAGCCACTTGCAGGTGAACTGGGAGTGGAAGTTAAACATGGGATTGGCAGAGTTAAGGTTGGGGTGCAAGAATGGGGTGAGTTCAAGACTCACTTGTTTGTCTCAAAGAGAGTGAAGCAAGCAAGGTGACTTCACAGCTTTTCTTTGCTCCTTCGTTCCCTATTTTCATGTAGCCCCTTAACCTTAGCAGCCAATTAAATTCCTCCCTAGAGACCAATGGTCATTTCTTTAATTTTCTACATGACTTTTTAAATGCTCATCTAACCAGGTCTACATCTACCTGTCTCCCTTTTACAAAGCCCAGTGAATTCCCAAGGTTCTTGGACCTGTCTCTGCCTCAGACCTCATCTCAATGAATCTCCAAAGCAGTTCTGTGAAAAAATTATATCACCTATTTTTGTTTCCTTAACTGATAACCAGGTCTGAAAATTAGAACTGATGTTCTTTCTACTATAACCTTACCCCTCCCAGGTTTTCCAATTTACTATCATCTAAAAAAAAATTTTTATTTGTACCTTGGCCTAGATTAATTTTTTATTGAATTTAACCCTTCAGGTCTACCTATATTTCTGCTCATAGACGCCTGAGTGTTCTCCAATTGCATTGTGAATTTCAATAAAATAAACAATATCACCCCAAATAGAAACACATTTTAAACAATTAACCTTTTTATTTATGAGAATAGCCTATGTGTATTTTCAGCCTATGTATATTTATCACATTAATGTCTTTTACCCAAAGGTTAAAATATATTATTTCTACAATGTGGGTAGTTTCTTTTTAGTGCCTGAGCTTCACACTCTGACACTTAGTATCTTTTCCTGTTCATACTCATTTTTCAGTGTTGGTTTTAACCACTAAGGTAATTGGCTCCCACAGTGTGAAAATTACTTAAAATGTCTTATGTGCCACTAGACCCCAGTTAGAGATTTTAAAAAATTTCACATGCTTCTTCCAAAGGAGCTGGTCAATTCTGTTTCTTTTAAAACTCCACTGCAGATAAATATGGTTATGAAGGATTGATGTCTTTTCATATATGAAATTTTCATGCAAAATTCCTCTTACCAATTTCAAAACTCTTGAAAATTTAAATTAAAACTACAAAACAATCAGAGGCAAAGTTACTATCCTGCAATGTAAACCTCATGTAACTTGAATATTCAAAGATCAGATCTCATACTCACATATCAGAATTTAAAAATGAGCCATTTATCCACTTAAATTTCTTCTCAGGTAGTGTAAAATTTAATCCAATCCAAAAATTAATTCCTTTATGTCTTATCTCATTTTGTAGGAGTTCCTATAAATGGAACAGAAGAAATGATTGAATATTGAATCTCTTTTTCTATACATGATTTGCATTGTTCAACTCATCCTCTAAAACCCAGTTCATAAATTGCTTCCTCTGCAAAAATTTTCCTATCTCCTCCTTAGAGTTAATTATTCCTTCTTTGCAATCTTTCTGTCTCACTATTTAGATGTATAATTTATTCATCAAATCACATTCTATGTATTACTTGTCCGTTTAGTTTCTCAGATGGTGAGATTCCTGAGATCAAAATCAGTATTTCCATTCTCCTGGAATCTTTAAACTAATGCCTGATGATTTTGTTAGGGCAGAAGAAAACATTACTGTAGTCAATATTTATTTGGCTATTTACCAGTTCTTCCTTATCTTCAATAAGTAGCAAACTGGATTCTTTTGTGGAGCAATAAGCTAGACTGTAACTCCAATTTTGGGAAGAGTCATACATTAAAAAAAAGCATTTCTCTCCAAGCAGAATCCAAGGTGTTGAGCACTTGAACAGATCTTGACTTTCTACAATGAGGAAAAAAAGTGTTATATTTCTAACCTGTCATCATTCACTATGGCTAATCACATGTGCTAATCACAGGTGATCATTAGTACACTGAAGCCTTTGATTAACTCTGTGAGTTAAACTCATGATTTTATTACAACCTCAAGGTGTTTGTGATCTTCTGTCTATTCTAGAACCAAGAAGAAGGAATTGGTAAGCAATTACACTGAGCATGAATTGAGGAATCAATGACCATTAAAATATAAAAAGGCTATCAGAGAAGCTTTCACAGCTATATCATACATTCTAAGTGGCTGAGACTCAGGACAACTTGTTCAAGTCCACATAACCAGTTGGTGGTAAAGTTGAAACATTTCTGAGTTTCCATAAATTTGCCACCAGTCCTGAGTAGCATATGCGAAATACTAAATTGGCATGCATAATTCATTCTTAAATTAGGGACACATGCCCTAGAGAAAGTAATCTTAAGAAGCATTCTGATTGTAAAGTTACACATTTGTCTATTTAATGTGACATATGGGATAACATTTTTCAGAGTATGTTTCAGCTATCTTAAAATTTCTAATATTAGAATATGTTCAATAAAAATCACATTCTGCTAAATTCAGCAATATATATATATTTTAAATCTAAAACACACTACTTATTGGAACAAGAATAATATCTTAATGATTAATATAATAAATATTTAGCATTCATTTGTGTTTGGGATAGAATTAATTGAATTAATTGAATTAATGTCAGATCAAAGTAAATAGTCTGATATGTTCATTAAAATCAAATATCCCACTTACATGTATATTTTACTTTTTATTTTAAAACCCAACTATTAAACCGGGCATGGTGGCGCTTCAGTCTATGAAGCGGTTAGAGTTAGGGATCGCGTTTCGAGTGCCGCTTGGGGCAACATAGCAAGACCTAGTCCCCAAAGAATAGCTGGGCTGGGCATGGTGGTGCATGTCTCTAAGTGGCAGCCTAGGATGCCGTGGCCGGGGCCAGGGATCAAGGTTCTAATCCCACAGGGGGCAAGTAGCAAGACCTAGTCCCCATAAAATAGCTAGGCGTGGTGGCGTGTGCCTGTAATCCCAGCTAACTGGGAAGCCCAGGCTGGGGATTGCTTGAATCTGTGGGCGATGTGAAGTAATAGCGAGATGTAGTCTCAAAGTAAATAAATTAAATAAATAAGTGAGTAAATAAATAATAAATAAACCTGGCTATTGGCTACTGAATGTCAACACCAGTTTCTCATGAGGCATTTGCTTAGGTGATTAGGATTGTAGACTCTGAAGGAAGACTACTATATTACCATTCTGTCACCAACAACTAGTTGTATGATCTTATGGAAGTTATTAATTTTTTTAATGCCTCAGCTTTTTCAAACATAAAATGATGATATCTAAACAGGATTGTTAGGAGCTTTAGCTAAAGTAATGTTAGTATCTATCAAATACCAGTTTAGAAATTCAAACCACAAAATCACCTGTTGTTTCAAATCTGTTTTCTTGAACATCCACAGTGGTTTTTTCTAGTGAGGACTTCTGTTGTGGGAATATCACTAATAAATAAGCAGAAATCATTAATAAGGTTAAAAATACTGAAATATATGGTAAAATGAAAATAACCCTTCTAGGAACTATTTGATCTCAGCAAAGTTTGAATATGAACAGAAGATAATGGCAACATAGATGTAGCAACAAAGTGTTTAATTAGAAGATAGCATGTATAAACAAGAAACTCATAAAACAAGTGAACTCACTTGGGACATTAGGTTGCCTGTTTTCTGCTAGAGAAGGAAACATAAGGGTTTTAAATTCTGAAAATGCTTATGCTTTTCTCTGAAAGTATTTCTTTTTCCTCCAGACTGACTTTAGTCATATTTATCCCATGAGAGACTGTCCATTGCATTCTGGAATTTTATGTGTACTTAAGAAACTGTAAATGAGTAGAAATTTAAATTTCTTTGTTGTTGTTGTCATATTTCTCTCATAATTGTGACCCTTATTTCAATTTTTGAAACTCATGTGAAATCCCTACAGAGACTAAGTGAACAACTCAGAAGAAACTATACAAAGCCGAAATTGCGAAGCGGATACAAGCTGAATGTTACTAAAAGTGTTGCTTTGTTATTTTTATTTTCGCTGAAATTTTACTATGTTTGGGTAGTCAAATTGTGTTAAGATACTCTAATATTTATGATAGAAGTCAAGTAAATGTTCTGAAGCAAATGATCTTAAATCACTTACCTAAAACACTCAACCCAATCACAGTTAAGGATAGAAGAATAAGCCCCGCACAACCAAATTTTAGAGCAAGTTGATGCCATCGTGGACACTGATGGATGCCTGAGAAGGCAAGAAAATTTATGCATCTAGCTTTCTTGAATTCATCTGGTACAAAAAACACAAGTAGTTTTTATCACATCTTGTGAACTAAAGAGAGGGAAGAACATTTATCAGTCCCACCAGATTAATCCTCAATGAGAACTACCTGGAAATTAACTTGATTGATAAAAAATGAAATATTTAGACTGTCTTATGTATGAAAGACTGGTATAAGACTTATCAAATGAGATAAATGTAAGCTATTTTGAAAATTTCCAAATGTCCTACAAAAAATGAAGTGCCTGTCTTATTACAAAGAGTTAGTCAAATAATTTGTTAAGAGAGGATCACTTTCACTCATTGGAGATATAGTTTGTGAGGCTCTATTTTCTGAAAAACACCTTAACAGTCACTATGATTTACAATGTTTCTGTTGGTGGACATGGATTCCTTTGCTTTTTTGTTTTCCAGAAAAATCATCTCCAGTTCAGACTATCTATATTACAGTCAAGGCAGACTATCTTTTAAGTCTGCTAATTATTTTTAGTAATTACACCAGAATATAAATTTATGCCTACATTGCATAGTATAAACAAATGTCAAATATTTTAACTTTTCTCTAATATGTCAAGTAAAATAACCTCTATGTCTCATGTTGATCATAAGTTGTGGTTAAATAATTAATGAAACGGAATAATTATAACATCAATGTATTTTATTTCTGGGCATCTCTAAAACCATGTATTTCATAGAGAAAAACAACAAAAGAAGAATTTATTAATTTGGGGGCTATCATTCAATAAAGAAGATGTGAAATACAACTAGCTGTAAAAACATGAAATCCTGGAAAGCTGGGCGCCGTGATCTGCAGAAGTGCTCAAGCTAGGTGCCAAGGACACAGACTTTCTGGGCCTGAGCTTCTGAGCATATCTAACCCTGAGGCAAGTGGTCTGGACCAATGGACCCTAAAAAGCACCAGAAGGAAAACAAGGGCACTCTCTGAACAAGGATGTGAGCATGCCCAAAACTGTTATGTGACAAGGCCTAGATCCACCACCAATCAAAATCACTCTCAGAGGAACACACACACACACACACACACACACATACACACACAAAAAAACAGGTTATACCCACCAGCCTAAGGGAGGGAAATACCAAGAGAAAAGAAGGAAGATTGTACATCAGAAACCACAACTGCTCACCACTGTATCAGACTTTAAAGGAACCGGTTCCCCAAAACAGCCAACAGAAGCAATAAAGTTAATCACCACAGCAACATAGGCACAAAGACAGAATTAAACATAAAATGGTGGAAGACTAATTAACATGTCAACCAACACTAGAACCATAGTTGGTCAATACTAGAGCAAACCTGAAGCAAAACAGAGGAAAGAGGAAAATTGCAAATACTTAAGTAAGCCCTATGGTAAACAATATATCATCAAAAGAAAGACTTCCTCTAGAAATCAACAAGGATGATAATGAAGAAATGCTTTATCTATCAGGCAAAGAACTCAAACTCAGCATAATAAAAACACTCAATGAGCTAAGGGAATAAGTAGAAAAACACAATGAAAGAAAAGACCATCATGACAGAAGCATTTAATGAGTTAAAAGAAGTGAAAAATATAAAAGAGAAAGCATGAATAAGAATAACACAACTGATGAACTGAAGAACAAGATTGAATCTCTAAAAAAGAAACAGAAAGACACCCAGTATATAAGAAGAGCAACAGAAGAGATCAAAAATGCCTGAAAATTCATGAAATCAGATTAGGTGAAATAGAAGAATGAATCAGTATCCTCAAAGACACTAAAATAGAGAGGATGAAGAAGAAAAAGAAATATAAAGAAGACAGAAGAAAAACTCAGAGACTTGTCAAATTCCTAGAAGAAAGGAAATATGATTAATTGGGATCCAAGAAGGAGAAGAGAGAAACATGGGAAGCGAAAGTCTGTTCAAGGCAATAATGAAGAACTTCCTAAATATGAAGAAAGAAATGAAAACAGACAAAGAGGAAGCCAAAAGGACACCAGACTACATTACTGAAAGAAAAACTATAACAAGATATATCATTGTGAAACTTCCAAGAGCCCAAGATAAGGAAAGAATAATGAAATTGAATCAGAGAAAGGAAATAGATACCACACAGGGGAAAACCTATTAGGCTGAACTCATATTTCTCTGAAGAGACACTCCAGGCAAGGAGAGCCTGGAGTCACATTTTCAAAAAATACCAAGACAAAAAATACCAGCCAGGAATACTCTATCCTGCAAGGCTATCATTTCTTTATGAAGGAAGAATAAAAACCTTTTCACACAAGCAAAGTCTCCAGAAATTAACTATCACTAAATCCCCACCCCAAGAAATCTTACAAGAAGTCTTAAGATCAAAACCAACAGAAGAATAAATGGGAAGAAAAAAAACAAGGAAGCAAATAGGAACTTCAAAATGACCAACAAATAATCAACTTCAGAATCACAACTATCAATAATCACCCTAAATGTTAATGGGCTAAACTCATCAATCAAAAGACACAGATTAGCAGACTGGATCAAAAGCAGAGCCCAACATTCTGCTGCCTCCAGAAACACATTTGAACTCTAATGATAAGAACAAACTAAGAGTAAAGGGCTGGAAAACAATCCTTAAAGCAAATGACCCCAAAGAGAAGGCAGAGGTAGTACTCTCATAACAGAAAAAGCAGATTTCAAATTAAAAAAAGGAACAAAGCAAAAGAAAGGCCACTACCTAATGATAAAGGGGTTAGTTAACCAGAAAGACATTACAATTATAAACGTATATTCACCAAATGAGAGAGCACCAAAATTCATAAGACTATTGCTGGCAGAACTGAAAGCAAATATTGGTGAAAATACGTATGTAGTAGGAGACTTTAGCACTCTACTCTCATCGAAGGTCAGATCAACAAAACAGAAACTACTCAATGACACAAAAGCTTTAAAGGAAGATCTAGACCAAATGGACCTAATATATATTTGTATAGGACATTGCACTCCCAAGAAGAGAATACATTTTTTTTTTTCAAATGTGCATGGATCATTCTCCAAAACCGACCATATACTAAGCCATAAGGCAAACATGAACACATCACAATGGTTAAAGTAATACCAAGTTTTTTCTCTGATCATAAAAGTATCAAACTAGAAATTGAAAATAAAAAGAATATAAGAAGAGAGTACACTACGTAAAGACTGAACAACAGGCTCTGGAAGACCACTGGATAAATGAGGAAATCAAAGAAGAAATTAAAGCTAACACAACATTCTAAAATGTATGGGCCTCAGAAAAGCAGCATTAAGAGTAAAATTCATAGCAATGCAGGCTCATATCAAAAAGTGAGAAGTAATCCAAACAAACAATCTAATCTCCCAACTCAAAAAACTAGAAAAAGAACAACAGGAAAACCCAAAGTCCAGCAGAAGACAGGAAATAATAAAAATAAAAGCAGAAATAAATGAAATAGAAACCAAAAGACAATCCAGAAGATAAACAAAACCAAAAGCTGGTTCTGCAAAAGAATAAATAAAATTAATAGACCTCTAGCAAAGTTCACAAAGGGAAAAATGCAAATAAACAGATTGATAAAACAAAAAGGAGAAATTACAACAGACATGCATAAATCCAAAAGATAATTAGAGACTACTATGAACATCTATATGCAAACAAATACAACAACCTGGAGGAGATGGACAGATTCTTAGAACGATGCAGCCATCCAAAACTGAACAAATAAAAAATAGAGGAAATAAACAGGCCAATCATAAGCAGTGAAGTTGAAACAGTTGACAGAACTCTCCTTAAAAACATAAAAGCCCAGGACCAGATGGGTTCACAAATGAATTTTACCAAATATTCAAGGACAAAATAATGCTTATATTACTAAAACTCTTCCAAATAATTAATAAAGAAAACTACTGAATACATTCTATGAAGCAGACTTTACACTAATACCAAAACAAAACAGAGACAGCACAAAGAAATAAAACTATAGGCTAATCTTCCTAACGAACACAGATGCAAAAATTCTAAATAAAATCCTTCAACAATGCATAAAAAGGATTATTCACCATGGCCAAGTGGGCTTTATCCCAGGGACACTAGGATGGTTCAACATACAAAAATGAATCAACATAATCCATCACATCAACAAGGAGAAAACCAAAAACCATACAATCATTTCAACAGATACAGAAAAACCATTTGATAAAGTACAGCATCTATTCATTATGAAATTCTTTGAAAAAAAATCAGAATTAAAAAACATATATCAAGAAAAAAGCCATTTAAGACAAACCCACAACAAATATCATCCTTAGCGGGGAAAAATTGAAATAATTTCAATTAAGATATGAAGCCAGGCAAGGATGCCCACTCTCACCACTACTTTTCAACATAGTATTGGAAGTTCTAGTTAGGGCAATAATGCAAGAAAAAGACATAAAAGGAATACAAATGGGGAAAAAGAAATGAAGCTATCATTATATGCAGATGATAGGATACTTTATGTAGATTTTCCCCTCAAAAACACAGAAAAGCTAATTGAAATAAATCAATTCAGTAAGGTAGCCAAATACAAAATCAACACAGAAAAATCAGTGGCCTTCTTATACGCAAAAAATAAGACAGAAGAAGAAGAAGACATAAGAAATACATTCCATTTACCATTGCATCAAAAAAAAATTAAATACCTAGGATTAAAACTAACAAAGACATGAAAGATCTATACAAATAAAACTATAGAACATTTTTAAAAGAAATAGAAGAAGATATTAAAAAATGGAAAGACATTGCCTGCTCATGGATTAGAAGAACTGACATTATCAAAATGGCCAGCCTACCAAAAGCAATCTATAAATTCAACGCAATTCCAGTAAAAATCCCAATGACATTTTTCAAAGAGAACAAAAATTACTGAAATTCAGATGAAGAAACAAAAGACTCTGAATATCTGAAACCCTCCTGACCAACAGAAGAGAGGTTGGAGGTATTACAATTCCAGACTTGAAATTGTACTCAAAGCCACAATAATGAAAACAGCATGGTACTGGGACAAAAACAGACAATTATACCAAGGGAAGAGAATTGAATACCCATAAATAAAGCCATACATGTACGGTCAATTAATTTTTCACAAAGGGACAAAAAATGCACACTAGAACAAGGATAATCTCTTCAATAAGTGATGTTGGGAAAACTGGACCACTGCATGCAAAACAAATGAATCTAGACAACTCCTTCACACTGTGTATAAAATCCAACTCAAAATGAATAAAAGACTTGGATGTAAGACCTGAAAACATAAAATACATAGAGGAAAAGTTAGGCAAAATTCTCTTAAGACCTACATTTCAGAAAACCCTTTCTGGACGCATCTACAGATAGTCAAAAAATGAAGGAAAACAAACAATTGGGATCACATCAAAATAAAAAGCTTCTGTATATTGAAAGAGACAATAATCAAAACAAACAGAAACCCAACTGACTGGGAGAAAAATTTTGCCCTCCATAAAAGTGGTAAGAGTCTGATAACAAAGACACACAAAGAACTCACATAACTTAATGGAAACAACTAATAATCAGGAAAATGCAATCAAAACCACATTGAGATCTTACACCAATGAAAATGCCCATATTTAAAAAAACAGGCAGCAAGTGTTGGCATGGAAGTGGAGAAAAAGGAACATTTTTACACTGCTGGTGGGGGTGCAAACCACTATGGAAAGCTGTGTGGAGGACCCTCAAGCTACTGAAATAGAACTACCATTCGATACAGTGGTCTCACTACTAGAAATCTATCCAAAGGATACAAAAACATTAATTCAAAAGGACACCTGTACTTGGATATTTATTGCACCACTACTTATAAAGCCAAGATACGCAGACAATCCAAATGCTCCCAAACTGACAAATGGTTGAAAATGATGTGTTATATTTACACAATGGAATATTATTCTTCATTGAAAACTGACAAATATGAGGCATTGGTGATGACATGGGTGAACCTAGAGGGAATCATTAGCAGGAATAAATCAAAACAAAAAAAGGCCAAGAAAATCCCAAAATAAGCTCACAGTGGAGCTGGTGCAGTCTGCTAGGGAAGGAGTGGGGGAAGGGAGAAATTGGGGAAGGGAGGAGCAGAGGTTGCTCAAGAGCTCTTAGGGGATGGGTTGGAAGGCCAACTCCAATGATGTATATAATATCTATATCTATCTATCTATCTATCTATCTATCTATCTATCTATCTATCTATCTATCTATCTATCTATCTATCTATCTATCTATCTATCATCTATCTATCTTCTACTCTATCTATGTGCATGAATATATAAGCAACAAACCTCTGGCATACTTCAAATAGTCACCACATAGGGCTTTCTCCATTTGTGAGGTGACAAGAAAAAAAGGATAAGGAAGAAAAGAGACCAGAGGTTAACAGGATTAAAGGTCTATCACTAAAAAGAATGTAACCTTGGACTTTTCTTAACCTCTCTGGCTGAGAAAAGCCACTCTGTGTCACTTGAGCACTCATTAAAAGTTCTAGTCAATACCTCACGTTAGTTTTTTCATATTCAGATGAATGCCTAGAGCCTTGGAGTCTTGGGGATTGACTCGTACCAGCCACTTCCAGATGATAATTGACATGCCACTGTGTTGTATATAGTCCCTTTCCTCCCAGGATGTTTTATCACATTTAGTTATCCAATTCCATATCCCTGTGGACATTCAGAACAGACATATGAATGTTGAACATGCAGATAGAAAGAACCATAGTAGCTCTCTACAAAGTTAGTTGCACAATTCAATGTCCAGGAGTGCATAGAGAGACAATGTGGGGTGGATTTGAAGGTCACTCTGGAACATTTAATGAGAGTACAAGGCAACATTTTTGAATATCTAATTCAAAAGATTAATAAGTGACTCAAAGCAGGTAATCACTTATATTGAGAAATATCCAAAAAATATGAAAGAAAATCTTGCTCTTTCCATCAAAAAGTAACTGTGTCTTCACCAAACCCTAGTGCTATTATGAGAATTATATTTCCCTTAATTCTCATATGAAGAATATATTAAGACATAGTCAATTATTCTGACTTTCTCCCCTATGACTGTTGATTAATTTAGGTTTCAAGTCTATACTCATCTATCCAAAAGGGAGAAATTTGCATGCTTAGCATAATCAAGTTGAATAAAAACTGAAATACTGATGTTAGCAAATTTGGTTAGGTTTCAGATGGTCCTGATGTTATTGACTATTTTCATCTAATTTCTGTTCTTTTTACATCAATCTCTAGATTATGGTGTTAGTCACCTTTCATCTGGGGTTGACATGAAAGATGACATCCATTTTCTTTTCAGCAGAATGCCTACTTCTCTGATTTTAACAAACCTTCAAATAGGTTTTCTAGTGATACCCTCGAGCATCTCATGGCTCATTTTGTTCTAAGTTGTGATACTTTTCAAGTGTGATGTTTCAAAATTAGAAGTTATCAGACTGTAATTATTCAACTCTTTAATTCTGAATATGACTTCAAAAAGTTTTCTTCTTCTATTTGGAGACTGAAGAATGTTGATCAGTAAATCTACACTTTATATTCTGAAAGGAATAGTGAGGATGCATATATATATATATTGTACTTAAGTATAGTATTAGAATTTTGTAGAGTGTTTGGAACAAGGTAGAGTACTGGTAAATCAAGGTAGCAATGTGTCCCTAAAAAAACTCCTTTGTTCATATATGTAAATTATCTCTTCAGCATCTTTCAACCAGGTTCATTTTTATCACAGATAATGAAAATAAATCTGTAGGACATGCTTTCCTTTGTATTGGGGACTGCCTACAGAAATGCTATGTTAGCATTATGATGGCTGGGCCGGGCACGATGGCTCATGCCTGTAAGCTTCAGGCTATGAAGCGGCCAGGGCTAGGGATCGCGGTTTGAGTCCCACCAGGGGCCCGTAGCGAGACCTAGTTCCAAAAAAATAGCTGGGCGTGGTGGCGCAGACCTGTAATCCCAGCTACCTGGGAAGCTGAGGCTGGGGATTGCTTGAGTCTGTGATACCCCGGGCAACGAGAGCCCGCGGTTCCACAGGCAAAAATAGCGAGACCTAATCTCAAAAAAAAAAAAAAAAAAAAAAAAAAAAAAAAAAAAAAAAAAAAAAAAAAAAAAAAAAAAAAAAAAAAAAAAAAAAAAAAAAAAAAAAAAAAAAAAAAAAAAAAAAAAAAAAAAAAAAAAAAAAAAAAAAAAAAAAAAAAAAAAAAAAAAAAAAAAAAAAAAAAAAAAAAAAAAAAAAAAAAA